>RJWJ010011622.1:0-43877 GCA_004363605.1 Indri indri | reverse complement strand
GACAGGTTCTGGAATCAGCACTATTCATGATCAAATCACATTTAAAGACTAGCTATGCAGTAACCCATGAGTTAGTGTCAAGTCAGATTTGCTCTTTGCTGTTCTCTGACTCCTGCCCTCAAGATCTAATAATGCCTTATAATGCCTTACAATATGCCTCTCCGTTTGCCTTAATTCTTTGAACAAATATTTGCCACCAGCTTTAGTTCTAATATCTAGGCAGTGTGTGTGTGTGTGTGTGTGTGTGTGTGTGTGTGTACGGGGGAGGGAGAGAGAGCGAGAATGTGCATAAGTCCTTACCTTGGTAAATCTGGCAAAAAGAACCTCATTTTCTGTTGATGAACTTTTCTGACCCTTTCTACCTTCTAGCTGGCCTGTCTTACTGATTCTCTCCTTCTTATCTGCCCCAGGACTCCCCATTATTATGCTTTCTGCACTTGTTTATGATGCTTGCTGACCTTCCCAGCTACCGCCTGTCTGCTTAGACCACCATCTCACCTGTCATCATCATCTCCAGACACCGAGTTCTGGTTCATTGGCCAGGTGGGGGAAACCTGTCTCAGAAATTCAGACTCCTTTGCTGAGACCCTGTCACTTGCTTTGCTGCTGCTAAATTTCTTGGTTACTTGAAATATCCTAAGTCCAGCCAAGCCTGACAATTCTCTGCTTGCCAAGATACCCTCACCAACGCTGATTGCCTGTACACAGCTCATTTCTTTGCTTCTCTATCTGGTTGCCAGTCCTCTTTCCTGATGAGTCTTTCTAGTTCTTATTTCCCAGCACTTTGGTTAGTCCCTGTACTCTATCCAAACCCAAAACCAGTTATATCACCTCCCACACATGCTAAGAATTAAGCAGAGAGTCAATACATATATTTACTGAACTTCAAGATCCCTGTCATATGCCACATTTGTGAAACCTCACTCCTCTGCTACCACAGAAACGTTATTTATATCTTTTTCACCATCCTTGGGGCAAGTCAGTTTTTTACCTGTCTCTTCTTCTGGACTGTGTGTTATTCTGGGACAGAAACCACATGGTTGTTTAGTCACGTAAACATTTATTAAGCACTTAACACATGTCAGGCACCATGTTTTGCAACTCAGGTAAAGGAAACAAATATACAATTATGAGGTTTTTAGTAACTCAGGGTTGCTAGATTTTATTACTAGCATTAGCAGTCTAGTTTAAATATTCCACAAAGTTTACTGAATGAATGAATGTTGACTGAATAATTGACTACAGATTTTAAAATCTACTTCCTGAAAGAATTGTGTGTTCTAATGCATGTTCCCTGAGAAGTAAATGACACTGACTGACCAAAAGTAAAAACTTAGCGTAGCTGTTGAAGTTATTTTAGAGGCTAGGGCTGGAAAGATTATTTAACATAAATAACATAAAACTCTAAAACAGAGGCCAGCAAACTTTTTCTATAAAAGGCCAGATAATAAGTGTTTTCAGATTTGTGGTCCATACAGTCTCTGTCACAACTACTCAAATCTGGTGTAGTAGCTCAAAAACAGCCATATAAATAGATGGGTATGGCTGTGTTCCAATAACATTTCATTTACGGATTCTGAAATTTGAATATCTAAATTTTAATGTGTCATGATATATTATTTTTTAAATTTTTTTCTCAACCATTTAAAAGACACTTACAGGCCTTTTGAAAGCAGATGGTAGATGGAATTTGGCCACTGGGCCCTCAACTACTGACCCTCAATCTAGGTTTATCTTCTGTTTTTCTTGAGAACTTTAGCATTAAGATTAAACTTGAATTTCTGGATTTAAAACTTCCAGAATCTTTGCAAATAAGAATGGCTTAGATCTAGTTTATATTTTTAATGTTGGAAAGGAGAAGGAATGGCAGCACATCAAAAACTCTAGACAAAACAAAACGTCACAGTACAATGCAAGGACGTGCATACTCACACCTTGGCTGAATTCAGAGGCCTGTATTGGTTTACTGTCTACATTATTTCCTGTCTTAAGATTTAGCAATTTCTTCCATTGGGATTTTAGTAGAAAGGACCTAATAAAGTTCAATAAGATTATCTTTTTGTGATTAGGTTTGAAATATATCCAGGTATTCCTTGCATTAAAAAACAAACAAAACCAAAAAAAAAAAAAAACCCAACTATCTCTGTTAAAATCATATATAATGCTAGAGTTGAGGCATATGTGTTTGATTCGGGAAGCCTGGGCTAGCCTTTGCCTTAATTTTGCCCAATCTATGCTAGTGTTGAAAACAGTGCTGTTTTTCAGCCCCTATTTCTGCTTGTTGGTCAATTGAACCAGCTGAACTGTGCTTGTAACTGAAAGTTCAACAGAATAACTCCAGTCCCAATAACCAGTGCAGAGATACCCTCTTTTCATTGCTTCCACCTGACACCAAATTCATCTCCAGACAGATTTTAAGAAATAGGTTTCCTGCAAATGATTTTAAAGGCAGTATGATTCTGAGAAGCAGCTGGTCATTAGGTTATTTATTTCCTTTCCTCTTTGTCCTTGAATATCTCTACTTCTTTCTCTATTGGTCATAAAGTTTTTCTGTTCAGGCAAGATCCTGCAGTCTCTCTATTCCCAATAGGAGAATGAAGAAGTGGTATTAAAAAGAGAAGATTGTGGAATTGAACCAAACAAGAGGTAATGTAATTTTTTCCATAAAGGGCCAGAGGGTAAATATTTCAGGTTTTGTAGGCATATGATCTCTGTCACAGCTACTCAACTGCATTGTAGCATGTTAAGCAGCTATAGACAGTGTAAACAAATGAGCATGTCTGCGTTCCAATACTATCTTTACGAAATCAGGCAATAGGTAGTATTTGACCAGCAGGGCATAACTTGTGAACTAAAGTATATGTTATATTAGTTGTGTCCATTGAATAATCGATATTATTTAAAGTAAAAATATGATATTCTTTGTTTTAAAAACCAAATAAAACCAAACATATCTAATTATTATTATAGACTACTTGAAATGGGGCAAAAGGTTTTTAAAAAATAATACGTATGTATGTATATAGATATTCTTTGTACTAAATTAGAAAATGTTTCTTTAAGCACCTACATCTCACGCTTGGTTCATAGAGCCTGCTTAAGCAGCAGACATTTCTGTACATGTTTCTCTACAGAAGGATTAGGAATAAACTGTGACTTTAAACACTTACATGAGCAGAACACAGGATGGATCGCAGCATAATATGACAACAGTTTCATTTGCAATATTTATAGACTTGTTTGTTTGCTTTGGCTGGTACCATAGTGTTTATGCCTTATCATGTTCTGGTTGAATCAGACTGTATCTTTCCTCTTTCCAGACTCTAGTTTTGAATTGATTAAATCTGTGGATCAATGGTGCATTTATACATGCTGTTTGTTCACCTGGTGTTTATTCAAAATAAGTGCTTCTCTCAAAGTGGACACTTGATAGTGAATGTGTTTATTCACTCTATTCTAGACAGGTGCCCTGATGCTATCTTTCTAAGGTCCTTAAGTAATTCTTTGGTCTAACAGCAGTGGAAGCCTAAGGCATTTTTCATATAACTGTTAGCTGGTTTGTAATCTGAAGTTCAATACTAGAGTCAACCATGGATACTATGGAAGTGTCTAGTCCAGAAACAGGTACAGATGTTTGTTGTATCCCTATTACATACCAATTCCTATATTTAGATATTTACATGTACTCTATATCATTTAATCATCATAAGCAACCTGTGAGATAGATAATGTCCATTCCAATTAAAAGTGAGAAAATGAGAGTTACGGAGAGTGGAATGAAGTTCTCCAAGGACATTATAGCAAACTAATGATGAATTCAATTTCTATACTGGAGTGCCAGAATTGTAGCACTTATTGTACTCTTACTAGCTGATGTGACCTTGGCAAGTTATTTACCTCTCAAAGCCCATTTCTCCATGTGAAAAGCATATGGATATTGATGTCTAAACCTGATAATAAGATGTGGCATATAAAATGCTTAACAGAGTTTCTAGCTCCAGACAATATACTCAGTAAATGTTAGTGGCTATTATTAAAGTGATAGATCCAAAATGGAAATGGCTTCATAGCCTTGATCTTTCAACCACACAAAGGTTAGTACTATTTTATCTTGGCTATTACAGTTCCTTTCACATTTGTGAAATCTGCATATCATAATTGAAAGAAACTGAGAGATCCTTTAGGTCAGGATCCAATTTCAAATTCTAGTAGGGCCAGGCAGGTAACATACTTGGCTCGAGGGGGTTGAGAGTGGGTACATATATTTTGTGAGTGGTGGGCACTGGAGTGAACACTCCCTATCTAAAAAAAGGGAGCAGCTACTTAGTTCCAACACATTGCTGGCAAATAGAAATGCAGATTTGCATTTGTCAGATCATACCATCTTTCAAGACCAGACAGGAATAACAGATTTTTATGTGAAATATGCCGATTTTCAGATGTTCGCTCTGAAACGTTAAAAAACACTATAGACATACCAAATGCACCTTCCTATTGGATTTGGTGCTTGCATCATCTGTCTGCCTGTGTTCTTTGCTAGACTAACGCTGATGTTTGACCAATGAGGAAATAAATTAAGAGGGATGGATGACCTGTTAATGTCACACGGGACATTACTTGTCACCCCAGGGTCACACAGTGAGGAATATGGGAAAATCAGGACTAAAAGCAAGGCCTCTTTTTACCACCACACCCTATTACTACATTTGAACTCTTTTTTTTTTTTTTCAAGAAAATTCCTTCCCAGATCAGTCCACAGGCTCTTTAAGTAGAAGGTACTCCTTTATAGTATTAGAGTCAAGGATTGTTCTAGAAGTAACTTCTAAATTGTCCTGGTTTGGTTGCTTTGTCCTAGAATTTCCATAGAAAATATAACAACAATTTATGATATTGAATTTCAAAATCTTTATAAATTTAAAAGATTTCATATTTATGCAATATAAATCATTACATTTTTTCCTATTTCAAAAACATTTCCAAGAGAAATAATGAGTACTGTCCTTTATCATATTGTCATAATATTGCAACTCTTTAAAATAAGCATTAAAATATTGCTTGCATTGGACTGAACATTTAAGAAGGGGAAATAGAATATAGAGATAAGTATGAAGATCACATGACAAGCCAGGCACTTTGCTAAGCACTTTATAAGCAATCAGGATTTTTCCTCTTAAGAGACCTCTGGAGGTAGATACAGAGTTATATATAGAGAACTAAGTCTATGCAGTCATGCCACATGGCAGATATTTCACAGTTAGTAAGTGGTACAGTCAAAAGTAAAACTCAAGGCTGTTAGTTATTATGCCCTGAAGTCATAAATTTGTGCAGAATAATTTTCTGAACACTAGAGAAAACCACATCATGATTTAAACTCCAGATAATGGAACATCTCTAATAGGACTGCCCAGAGGATTATATCATATAAACATAATGCCTTTCTTAACACATTTGATAAGAACATTAGTCACTCAGGGCTTTGGTATTAACTGTTCCCACTGTCTGGAAGACTCTCCTCTCAGCACTTTAGATGGTTGACAGTCTTTTATCAGGAGCACTTTCTCAACCTGCTAACTAAAAGCAGAGAGCAAAACTATGTTTTATCATAGTCCCTTGTTTTAGTCATTCATAGTCCTTATTATTATCTGAAAATATTTTGTTTTATATATTTTGTGGCTATATAGCTCTATATCTATATCTATCTATCTATCTATCTATCTATCTATCTATCTATCTATCTATCTATCTATATCTTCATACTAGCTCAAGCTCCATGAGGACAAGGGCTTCTCTATCTTGTTCACCACTGTATCCTCAAGCCTAGAATAATATATGGCACATAATAGGCCCTCAGTAAAGATTTGTTAAATATATGAATGAGTTAACATTGTGTCACCATTTAATTAGCCATTAGTTTTGGTCATAAATATAGTACTGTGTTTGAAAACATGGGCTATCAAAAGTACACAGGGTATTGCATTGCAAAAATGAAACTTTCTTGTTAATAGAGAAACCTTGAATGGCTCCTGATTATAAAACATAACAAAGCAAGTAAGCAAATGAATAAACAAAAAGCAGTTTTAAAGGACATCTTGACAAAAAAGTCAGAATATTTAATGTGTACTGTATGTTACATGACAATATTAAATTAGTTTTCTTACTGTGATAATGGCATTGTGTTTTTATAATGGCTTTATTCTGAGAATATGAATGCTGAATCATCCAAGAATGAAGTGTTATACTATCAAAAACTTACTTTAAAATGGTTTAGTCAAAGCAAAACAAAGTAAACCATATACAGAAGGCACATATCATATCAACATCTATGCATGTGGGTGTCTGTGTGTGTGGAGAGAGAAAGAGAACACACATGCAATAAAACACTAATAATTAGTGAATCTAGGTTAAGCTTCCATGTTACAAATCTTCATTTTACAATTCTTTCAACTTTTCTGTATGTTTGAACTTGTACAAAATAAAATTTGAGAGGAAATTACTTAGAAAAGCTTCCTGATATAAAACAAGTAGGTATTTTTTGGCTGAAATTTACTCTTCATTTTCTGTATTTAAAATATCTATTTATTGACATAAAAATTCTTGAAAATGATTAAGATTATTTTCCTGTACTTAGGAACTACGAAAATTGTGTGCCCAACCTTAAAATGGCAAGGTGGAAAGGATAAAGTTTATAAAATGCTGCCTGTGACTCTCACTTATTAAATTAATATTTTCATTTCAGTCCCTTTCTTTAAATTTTACAGATGTGCTTGCATTGTTAAAAGTTTTCCCATTCAGTCTAAGGGAGATGAGATTTGACAAACTTTATGAAAACTATTTTCATCTGAGTTATCATAACACATAAACGAAGTGTGTCATCACCAGGGGCAGTTATTTACAGGAAGCTAAAATAGATTTTCTATCTCCAAATTTATACACTTTATGTACTCTAAAATAATTCAATTCAATGAACTTGGAAACTGTGGTAGGCAGATATTAAATAACTAAAGAACAATAAAATGAAAATGTATCTCACCTTTCTATGTTTTTACGAGCATCTTTCAATAATAGAGACAATGTAATATTTGCCTCTGGGTCTTAATGTTCAAGTACATAGAAGTAATTTTGAAGATTGCTAGCTTTGTATGCAGGTAGCTAATTATTGATTAGCAGTTTTACTCATTACAGGGAAAACCGATTATCTACTGTAGTGGCTTAAGACAATAAAATAAAGGGACAGTTAATAATGTGCAGTCATGCATTTCACAAAAAAGTTATAGTTGGAACTGTGGAAAAGTGCATGCTGTTATTTTATACTTGCTAGTCATTTTTAAGCAAGAAACAATTGGTACTGAAGTGTATTTTCATTACTGAGGTTTGAATAGATCTACTAATCTTTCTAAATATATTTTAATATTTTTTAACTAGGTGTTTCACATTAGAGAATACCGGAAATAGGAGATATTCCTAAAAATGCTATTTTAGTTTGTCAGTTTTATTTAACTTATCCTATAAAAGATAAAAGACTAAAGATAAAAGGCTCCTACCTAACAAATTATGTTTACAAGATACAGGATTTTGTGCGATATTTTATGATGAAAATTTACAGAGTTTTGTTAAAATAAATTCTGGTGTAAAAATCATTATGATGCTGTTTACAAATTACTTAAAGTTAACAGCATCAACAGAATAAATTGTTGATAAAGCTATCTTACTAGTAGTTGTTCTTGAAGGCTTTTCTTAATGAACCAGAAATAAAATCTGTGCTGTCACTTTTATTATATTTTCTTTTGGACCATGTGGTCTCTCTAAATCTGCTACTCCTATATGTCATTGAGAACAAACCCTCCTTTTATCTATGAAGACTTGCCTTCATAAACAAACTTCTATTTCTTTATCTCAACTATTCTTATCCATTGCTGAAGGGTTACTTATTCATAAATTTGGGAAGCATATACGTTTATTCAATAAGTCATGTTTCAGTTTGTAGTAGTTAACATTTATTTAGCAAAGATTAATTCCGTGCTTTGAATATTAGTTTTAGATAAAACATCAACCAATATTTATAAGGTGATTTATTATATAACACCATCTCATTTGATCTTTAGTACAACCTTGGGATATAGGTACAGACACACCTCAGAGGTACTGGGTGTTTGGTTCCAGATCACAGCAACAAAGAAAATGTTGCAATAAAGCAAATCAAATCACATGAACTTTTTGATTTCCTAGTGCCCATGAATGGTACATCCACACTATACTGTAGTCTGTTGTGTACAATAACTTTGTCTAAAAAAAAGTACATACCTTAGTTAAAAATACTTTATTGCTGAAAACGTTAACAATAATCTGAGCCTTCAGCAAGTTGTAATCTTTTGCTGGTGGAGAGTCTCGCCTTGATGTTGATGACTGCTGACTGATCAGCGCTGTGGTTGCTGAAGGTTGGGGTGGCTGTGGCAATTTCTCAAAAGAAGACATGAGGTTTGCTGCATTGAATGACTCTTCTTTTCATAAAAGATTTCTGTTTGTGATGCTGCGTGATGCTGTTTGATGGCATTTTACCCAGAGTAGAATGGTATCATTCTACCATTTCAAAATTAGAGCCAATCTTCTGCAACCTTCCTGCTGCTTTATCAAATTATGGGCTGTTATGGACTATTCTAAATTCTTCGTTTGCATGTCAACAATGTTCACAGAATCTTCACCAGGAGTAGATTTGATATTAAGAAAACCCTTTCTAGCCCCAGCTACTCGTGAGACTGAGGCGGGAGGATCACTTGAGCCCAGGAGCTTGAGGTTGCTATGAGCTATGATCATGCCATTGCACTCTAGCCAGGGTAACCAGGGCAACAGAGTGAGACTCTGTCTTAAAAAAGGAAGGAAGGACAGAAAGAAGGAAGGACACAAGCCCTTTCTCTACTCATCTATAAAAACCAACTCCTCATTTGTTAAAATTTTATCATGAGATTGCAGCAATTCAGTCATCTTCAGTCTCCACTTCTAGTTCTCTTGCTATTTCTACCATATCTTCAGTTACTTCCTCCACTGAAACCTTGAACACTTCAAAGTCACTCATGAGGATTGCAATCAACTTCTTCCAAACTCCTGTTAATATTGATATTTGAAACTTCTCTCATGAATAATGAATGTTCTTAATGGCATCTAGAATAGTGAAACTTTTTCAGAAACATTTTCAATTTACTTTTTCCAGATCCATCCGAGGAATCACTATCTATAGCAACTACAGCCTTACAAAATGTATTCCTTAAATAAGGCTTGAAAGTCATTATTATTTCTTGATCCATGGGCTGCAGAATGGATATGTTAACAGGCATGAAAACAAATTTAATCTCCATGTACATCTCCATTAGAGATTTTGGGTGACTAGGTGCATTGTCAATGAGCAGTAATATTTTGAAATAATTTTTTTTTTTTTTTTTCCTGAGCAGTAGGTCTCAACAGTAGGCTCAAGACATTCAGTAAACCACACTATAAACAGATGTGTGTTATCCGGGCTTTGTTATTCCATTCATAGAGCACAGGCAGAGTAGATTTTGCATAATTCTTAAGGGTCTTGGATTTTCAGAATGGTAAATGATCATTGGCTTCAGCTTAAAGTCACCAGCTGCATTTGCCCCTAACAAGAAGGGTCAGCTTATCCTTGGAAGCTTTGAAGCCAGGCATTGACTTCTCCTCTCTGTCTCTGAAAGTCCTAGATGACATCTTCTTCCATTACAAAGCCGTTTCATCTACATCAAAAATTTGCTGCTTAGTGCAGCCATCTTCATTAATTTCTTAGTTAGATCATCTGAATAACTTGTTACTGCTTCGACATTAGCATTTATTGCTTCGACTTGTGCTTTTATATTACGGAGATGGCGTCTTTCCTTAAATCTCATGAACCAATCTCTGCTAGCTTCAAACTTTTCTTCTGCAGCTTCCTCACCTCTCTTAGCCTTCATAGAATTGAAAAGAGTTGGGGCTTTGCTCTGAATAAGGCTTTAGCTTAAAGGAATGTTGTGGCTGATTTGATCTTCTATCCAGACCACTCGAGGTTTCTCCATATCAGCAACAGGGCTGCTGCATTTTCCTATTATGCGTGTGTTCACTGGAGTAGCACTTTTAATTTCCTCCAAGAACTTTCCCTTTGCCTTCACAGCTTGGCTAACTGGTGCGAAAGGCCTAGCCTTCACCCTATTTTAGCTTTTGGCATGCCTTCCTCACTGAGCTTAATCATTTCTAACTTTTGAGTTAAAATGAGAGATGTGTGACTCTTACCTCCACTTGAACACTTAGAGGCTATGTAGGGTTACTAATTGGCCTGATTTCAGTATTATTGTGTCTCAAGGAATAGGAAGGTCTGAGGAGGTGGAGAAACACTGGGGAATGACTGGTCAGTGGAACAGTCAGGACACACACAACATTTATGGACTAAGTTCTCTGTCTCACATGGGAGCAGTTTGTGGCACCCTAAAAGAATTACAATAGTAACATCAATGGTCATTGATCAGAGATCACTATAATAGATATGACATTAGTCAAAAAATTTGAAATATTACGAGAATTACCAAAATGTGGCACAGAGACCCATTTTCCATGCTGATAGAAAAGTGGCACTGATAGACTTGCTCAATGCAGGGTTGCCACAAACCTTCAATTTGTAAAAAAAAAAAAAAAAAAAAAAAAAAAAAAAAAAAAAAATGCAGTATCTTCAAGGCACAATAAAGTGAAGTGCAATAAAACAAGGTGTTTTTTGGGGGGCCCAATTTCATATATTTTGTAAGAAAATCTTGCATTTCAGAGATAAAGCAGATTACCCAAAGTCAGTGGCCTTGCAGGCAGTATAGTTTGAGTGTGAAACAAGATCCTCTGAATTTAAGCTGCATACTCTTTCTAATAGAACAAAGTACCTCTCATAGAGCAAAATTAAACATCATAGAACAATTTTTAGTCAACTATAAATCCCCTCTCTGAAATCACATGAAGACACTAAGGGAAACAGATGATGGCTTGTGTCATCGTCAAAGGTCAAGCTATAATTCTGAATTCTTCTGTGCCTTTACAGGACAATATGGATCAGGAAATTGGGTGATTTCTGTTGCAGAATTGTAGAGACTGAGATGTGGAAGGCCTGATGTTACTTAATGGGAGAATGGAGATGAGTTACACTTCACTAGGGTCCATGTGTGGGTGCATGGAGATAAATCAAGGAAAGCGCTGAGCTGTGATAATTTTGAAAAACTCAAGACATGAAAAACAAAATCAAAGTAAGGTTATGAATAATAGCAGGTGAGAGCTAGAAAAATGGGGAAGATGGAGCTAAAGCTCTCCCCTCAAAAAAGAAAAAGCAAGACTAACTGAATTGTCAATGCTATATGTCATTTTTCAGAGTTACTCTGATAGCGACTTGAGTTCACAGATTAAATAGACAAAAGGGTGGCAGGTAACCAGGAAAACAAGGGCTTTGATGTTGTTACAAAAGGGGCTAGGGTGCATAGAAATTTCCAGGACCAGTCAATGTCAAAATGATCAAATTATTAAGGCTTAGGATGGAGGAAGCATTCAAAGGATTCAGAATAGTGCCAATATTTCCATAATTCAGCACAAATTTCAAGGCAAGAAATAGATGTGACTGCATCACATCTGGATGTCAAGGCAGTTCCACCCTCTCATGGCCACACCCATGCCTTCTCCTAAAGGTGAATTATGCATCCTACTTAGTAGTCAATGACTTAGCTTAGTCACCACCTCTGCTCTTTATTTATATTAATAGTTGTCAGTTTCCCTTTATTATATGTTACTTCTCACATATTTCTTTAAAATTTCCAATGAATCATAAACCAATGCTATTTCGAAATTAAATAAAAATAAAGTAAATGGAAGATGATCACACACTTAAATGTTACAGCAGTATCAAATTGCTATACAGGTTTCTACCTGCTAACTTAATTCCTGTACTTGTCCCAATTCCGTAAAAGTGTGTGGATCAGTGACAATCCAGGGACCACGTTTTGAGAAGCACTGCATGACTTGGTGTCTCTCTTTACTCTATTATGATTCAATGTGTGGACATGATCTTTACAAATTTTATTAGAGTTCTATGGGTAAAACTTGAATTTTTAAAATTTTTTTCGCCAATCTGATTATTTTTAAAACCTATTTTACGATAATGTTAGAATGAATTGGGGTGCCTCTGAATTAAAGTTTTCTTTTGTAAGTGAAAGAAATAGCAAATGTTGACAATATGGGCCTGAATCTTACTACTCCTCCCCTCATTTGGAGAATAAAGCATTGTTCTTCAGTGTTCTAAGAATAAAAAAATGAAGTCTAGAAATGGGCATATGTACTCCCTGTCCTTCTGTTCAACACAGCTTTGCATTATAGCGGTGTGGATTATTGCTCAACCAATGACCCTAAACTCCAGAGAATAACTTGAATATCAGTGACCCCTATGAGAATCTGTAATATCACTGGACACAAAAAAGGCCTGGTCCTTTCCACAGATGTGACATATATTTATATTTATGGTCCTCAGGAGAATTCCACCTTTCTCCACCCCTTTTTATTTCACTCTACAGTATTGTAATTTCAGAAGAAGAAAATTAACCACACCCCATTGCATGACACAAAACCATAATCTTAAGTCTATGGAGTGACTTTAGGCATCACAAAAGCAAAATCTGAGTGTGCGTTTCATGAATATTGCAAAAATCACCACATCTCATATACATACACCAGAATCTGTTTAGTACTTCCTGCATAAAATCTGGATTTTCCTAAATTCCTTACATGTAAAGGTCCTAGTAAATGCAATTTCTGTGAATTTTCCAAGTGAAGTCCAAGGGACATCCAACCCTAAAGAGTAAAAGTGGGATTCTAGAGGGAAGCAGGGGCCAGGGCAGGTAGGACATCATGTGATAGAATAAGACCTTAGAATTCTTTTCTGAGTACACCAGGAAGTGATAGGAGGGTTTTATATAGGAAAATGATATAACTGCATTGATGTACCTTAAAATCATTATGACTCTTGTGAGAAAAATGGATCCAGGTGGGTGAGGTACTTGACAAGAATTAAAGCAATAGACTTGCTAGGAAACAATTGCTGAAGTCAAGGGTGGAATGTCCTAGAATGGCAGGAGTGTAGCTGGAGAAACTGGGCAGCTTTTAGCTAGTATTTCAGGGGAAAAATTTATTGGGACAGCTGGTGAATTTGATATTTTAGACTTCAAGGTCTATGTGGAATGTACCTGGGCAATATTTGGTAAGTTCTTCATTTCTCAGTCTATCAGTTGATGACATAGACCCTCTCACCTTTGGCTTCAGCATTTTCTGTTTCAATCTCCTCTCGCTTCCACTCTGGAGGCTACTGTAATTAACCTTGGAGAGACTCCTGTCCATTGTGCCATGTGTAAATTCTGGCTTCTACCTGTTCACCAGAAGTTAAAGTTTTCCTTTATCTTCTAACAGATAATTTTAGTGATTGTAGTACTACATAGTTTATAGCACTAAATTCTATTTTTAGTTACAGAAATAATAGTCAAATTCCTTCTCTGTCACCATCCAGGTTCTTGTGCAGCCCAGCTGTGAGTCTTTAAACCAAACAGTCTATCTCAACCAACATTTCCCACATGGTGATGCTCTTTATCTCGAGCTATTTTGTTTTGGTCCCTTCCTACACCTGCTTCTCTGATCTACTCAAAATCCTTTTGCCGTTTAATTTTTCACTTCACCGTGAGTTTACAACATGGTTTTGTCCTGTGATAATCTTCTTCCATGTCTTGTCTTAGTTGCTTATCAGTTCTGACTCAAACATATCCCTTATCTTACAATTTACAATGACTATTAACGGCTTCATGTAAATAGTGCATCTGAGCCTGAGACAGCTATCTGTGCAAAAGAATTCAAATGCCAGTTCTCCTGCTGTTTGTTTTCCAGGCTTGTAGGTGAGATATGAAAACAAGAATCTGACTTAATTCTTAACCTAATAAAATAAAGCTTTGGAAGTCAAAATCTGCTTAGTTCTTGCCAACAAGATGCCACTTGAGTGTAGACCCCCATCTCACTAACAACTTGTTTGCTAAGGTACTAAGCAGAGGTGTCACTGTTCTTATTTCAAGTGCCATCTTTCTGGAAGCTACAACTTCACCCTGCCCATAATATTAAATACCAGTATTGTTTCAAGTGGACTTCATTTGCCCTCTAGACATTTTAATTTGTATTACTGGATTTTTTCTTCAGAACCAATGCCTACATAGCCAGTATCCTATAGCTTCAGTTCTGGCTCCTTCCCTCTTCCTTGCTAGCCTGCCCCACTAAGAGTCCAGCACATCTTTTGATTTACCTAGATGTGACATCCTAAATGGTTAATTTAAAACCTTATAAATGTCAAGATAGCTTTATTGGAAATACACAGAGTGTTACCTAGTCCAAAATCTTCCATTACGTAGACTAGAGTAAAAGTCCAGTGGAATGTTATTTAGGGAAAAAGGTAGGTTCTCACTAATCAGAGTACTGGCCCAACCTTGCTTCTTTGAGGTACATACATGAAAATAATGTTAATATTGCAACACTGCACTTTTCATATTTCACCAAGTTGAAACCACAGAGACTGGAAAAAGAGAGAAAATGAGTGTAATAACACAAATCATGACAACCTAATGTAGCACGTGTAGAAGATTAACAGTGTAACAGATATAGAAATCTTAGCTACATTCAAAACCCAAACTGGTGTAGCTTTAATATGTACCTGCCGAGGCACTGAACCAGCTCTTTTTTAGCGGTTTTTGCTCAACCTTTTAAACACGCATTGGATCTGTTAATGGGCTGTGCCTCTTTTCTATTAACGTAAAAAATAAAGACCTCATAGACAGTAGGTTGAATCCAGAAGAGAAATTCATACACTTGCTTGGAAAACTAAAACAAAATGGGAAGGATCTACCTCCCCAGAAGTGGATAGCTCCATTTTTCTAAAGAACACTCTGACTTCCAAGTGAATTACTTCTCCGTGGCACTGAGATAAACAATGCAGATTACAGTCTTTCAGCATATGACTTGCCTCACTGCTCTGAAAGAGCCTTTCTAATCAATCATTTCCCCTCCTTCACAACCACTAGTTTTAAGAAGATATTCATTATCAGAATAGTGTCGTGATCACTTTTGCCTTTTCTCTTTTGAGTTATTTGCCCAAATAAAACTTGATCTTTAGAAAACTGATTGATAAATTTTCTCAACTTTAGAAGAGTTTTGCTTTCTTTCAAGAAGGGGAGAAATTGGTCTGGATTCTCTCCTAACTCTGCTCCTTCAAGAGCAGGGTTTGACCAGCCGGCAAGAAAAGGCAAGCAGCTGGGGCGGAATGTTCAGAAAGTGGCTTCTCTCGTTACTCTGCCCTCTCAAGGGGATACCTCAAAGAGCTACAAGTAGAACTACCATTTGATCCAGCAATAACACTATTAGGCATCTACCCAAAGGAACAGAAGTCATTCTATAACAAAGACATCTGCACTCAAATGTTTATGGCAGCACAATTCACTATAGCAAGGATGTGGAAACAACCCAAGTGCCTGTCACTCCATGAGTGGATTCATAAAATATGGTGTATGTATACAATGGAATACTACTCAATTATAAAAAACGATGGTGATCTAGCACCTCTTATATTTTCCTGGATAGAGATTGAGCTCATCCTCCAGAGTGATGCATCACAAGAATGGAAGAATAGGCACCACATGTACTCGCCATCAAACTGGCACTGATCAACACAAAGGGGCTCACACACTAGTAATATTCTTTGGGGATAGGGGGATTTAGGGTGGGTAAACTCACAACTAATGGACGTGGTGAGCATTGTAGGTGGGGAAAGGGCATGTCTCAAATCATGGTTGGGATGTGGCAAAGTCATAACATGTAACAAAAATATTTGTACCCCCATAATTTCCTGAAATAAAAAAAGAGGGGGAGAAATGACCACATTTACCTTAGCTCACATCAGAGAGTAACTATGCTTCCTGACTCATGTAGAAAGAACTTATTTCTTCCTCACCTAGAGTTAACGTCTCAATAAATAAATGGGACTTCACAATGCTGGGGGGTGGGGGTAAACTTTGTAATTGGGGTCCTTAGACCAAATATATTATGATCCCATAGATAAAGGAACAAGCACAAGTTCAGAGCAGCCTCAAGGCTAGTTCTGATAAAATAACTGGGGATGTCTGGGCATTGATTTACCTAGCTTAGCAGTGACTTCTCAGGATTGTAAACTTGTACCTGATGTCACATAGACAA
Source organism: Indri indri (assembly GCA_004363605.1). Lineage (NCBI taxonomy): Eukaryota > Metazoa > Chordata > Mammalia > Primates > Indriidae > Indri > Indri indri. The sequence continues at coordinate 27,602 of RJWJ010011622.1, read as the reverse complement.
GTTGCCAGAGTTGCCAAGAACAGCAAGAGTGAGCCAAAAAGCTATAGCAACTCAATGAGAATAACTAAACCGATGTTCTTCAGGCTTGGCAGAACATGTCTGTTGATTACATTGATGAGAGTCTGCCAAGATCAGAAAGCTAAAATGACTCCTAGAAGTTTGAGTCTTTTAATTTGTGTGATCATTTCAGTACAAAACAAAGGAAAAGGCAAATAAACAATACCAACAGCAACATTAAAAAGACCACTCATATCCTTCAATGTAAATGTAACATTTTTTTCTGGCAATTGTTGCCATTTTGTGAGCCCAGATCCACTTACAGCCTTCCTTTTAAGATGTTTACACAAACTATAGGACTAATTTCTATTTGACAATATTTCTAAATCTCTATATCTGCTCATAATAAGACCAGCTCAATTATTATAGAGTATCTAAATGCCAGACTTCAAGATCTTAACACTGATATTCCCACTAATCGTTCATTTCTCTGTGTCAAGATTGGGAAGCAGATGATGATGAGTTCACAAAAATTAAGGAATATTTTTTTTCCAGTTCTTGGCTATAACTTTTTTTGATGAAATGCTTGAACATTTTATAACTGATTAGTCAGAGTCAAATTTAGTTCACACAAAATAGTTTTTCTTTTTTAAAAATTGTTATCTTAACTAACATTTTGTCAACACATTGTGTACTGAGATCACAGAAATCAGACATGTTTTTTGTTTTCTGTTCATTTGATTTTTCTTAACCTAAAAAAAATATGGGCCATGATCTCTCTCAGAATCTTCACAACCTGAAGGAAACGGGTCTGTCTAAATGGCTTTTTGGGATGCCATCAGCCCTGGAATTCTAGCATCAACCAAACATAATCAGAGACTCATCAGTATTTTCCACATAAAAATCCCACAAAGTAGCAAAATGATAGTTTTACATGAATTATTATAACATTCCCATCAAAGATTTTTTTCTGTCTTTTTGCAGTACACTTTCCTTTATGTCATTCAATTTTTGTTGCAGTAGGAAAAAGATGGAAATATTAAGTGACTCTTCAAAAGCTACCATGGTAAGCCAGAAACAGAGCCTGCATCTGACCTCTGAACCTAGTTGACGGGTGTTTCATCAAAAAGCATATAACAGGTGCCAGGGCAGAGCAAGAAAGACTGGCAGAGCATTCACTTAGGAGGTAGTGGAGATGAATTTAATAACATATTATAACCTTATAAAAATCCCTTTTAACAACTTCAATATCTCTTTTTTTTTTCTTAAACAAGAGATGTTCCTAAGAACATTTAAATGTCCAGTACATTTATACAAAATCTTAATTTATGATGAAGGACAACATTGACACACAGTGTGGTAATTTGAGTTTCTATCCAAATGTTTTATAATAGTCTAGAGCTTTAGATTAACCAGCAGTGAGGTAGTATATAACCTTTGTGCTCCTAAATAAGCATATTTAAGAATGAGACAAATTTAATTCATATTAAGACTACATTAAGTGAAAACTATGAGACATTCACAATTTGAGCCTTGAGGTTATTATATAAAAATTAAGTTGGGTGCAGATCAAGTAAATTACAGTCAATTCTCCACTGGAATCTACTTTAACTGTAAAAGTTCAAGGGAATGAGCACTTTATAATTATTATTGTCCCCTCCCCTCCGCACACACATATTGGGTATGTTTAAGCTGCATTTGATAGCATTTATGTAATACATAAACTTTAGTGAATTTGTGGTATATAAACAGTTTATACATAGATATTATGAAATGCAAATATCTGTGTGTAAGAATGCTTGCTAGAATTAAAACAACGAAACTCCCCTTAAAATATTCACAGCACAGCAAAAAATAAAAACATAGCAGAGTCTATTTTATACTTCTAAACCAAGACTAACCTTTTGCTTCTGAGAGAAATTTTACCTTGAATAGCACTCTCGAAGTTTATTAATAAATAAAACTCTTCGTACATTTCTATGCATTTCAAATTTTATAGAAAAGATTCAAGGTTTGGTGAAACTTTTTCTCTATTAGCCCCCGTAATCAAGTCACAGTAGCTTACTTATTCTAATAAATTAATGCCATAGTACATTAATAATATGAATCTACTTCATCAATCATTTTCTTTATTGTAAGTGTCTATGGTTTGCCTCAAATTGAATTCGCCAGAAGCAAACCTCGACATGAGGATTCATAGGGAAGTGATTATTGCAGAAACACTTCCATGGGAAAGCAGAATGTAAATGCAGAAAACAATGCAAGAAGGGAAAGCAAATCAGTGTGAGATTTCAAAGTCCTAGTCTCAGCCTGTTGAAGGGATGCTCTGGCATGTAAATCGTGCCACAAAGCATGGTCATATGGGAAGCAAGGGCATTGGGCTTTCATACTTTTGCACCTGTACCCCAGGACAAAGTGAATTCCCAAGCCCTTTGTGTAAAAAGTAGTTCCAGTAGCCAAAGGACAGTATCATAATGCAGGCTTGTATTACAAGCCTTTAGAAGCAAATTTACATTAAAGCTGCAGGAGGGGCTGAAAGAAATAGTAAGAGAGGTTTAATAGTACCTGAGCAGAGGACCAACAGCGGCCACTACACATTTGCTACAGGTGACCCTATTTTCATCAAAGATGTACTCTTTCCAAAAATATAGTCATATATATTCAAATCATATATAAGTATCCTCATAATTTCTAAGAAAGTATAAAAAAAAACAGACAATATTCTAATAGAGTAATTCTCATCTATAAGTCAAAGAATTGAACCTGGTTTTCTCTAAGATCACCTTAAGAGTTGCCTGCACCATCAGTACTCTTATCATGTGGCCTGTGGACCCATTTCAGTTCTTGAACTGTGAGTACCATTCTATGAAGAGAATAAAACTTATGAGTAAGCATTTAGAAATAATTATAAAAGCTATTTTTAGATTAATTTTGTATATCAGTTAAATCAAATAAAAATAGGGCTGGCATTTTCTGTGTATTTGGTTTTTTACTTCATTTTTTCTAGCAATTTATTTTTTATTGTATTTTACAGAAACACTGTTCTGCAGCTGATCAGAGAATAAAAAAGCTTGTCCTCAAGTTCTTTCTTAAAGGCATTTTAGTAGCATTCTTTTATGCTATCCAACTTTAATTTTTCTCTTCTTCTTTTTTATTAAACCTATTTCCAGTGTGCTTTTAACCTTTTGCATTCGTTTCCTAGGGCTGCCTTAACAAAGTATCAAAACTCTGGGTAGTTTAAAACAATAGAAATTTGTTCTTTCATAGTCCTCGAGTGTATCTAGAAGTCTGAAATTAAGGTGTCAGCAGGGCCACCTCCCTCTGAAGGCTCTAGGAGAGAATCCTTCTTTGCCTCATCCAGCTTCTGGTGGCCCCAGCCTTTACTTGGCTTGTAGCATCGTAACTCCAGTCTCTGCCTTCATCTTCACGTGGCCTTATTCTTTGTTTCTATCTCTGTATCCTCTCTTGTTCTTATAATGGCTCTGTCTTTGAACTTAAAGTCCACCCTAATCCAATACGGTTTCATCTGTATCCTTAACCAATTATATTTTCAAGGATCCTATTTCCAAATAAAGCACTTGCTGAAATTCCAGGCAGACAAGGACACTATCCATGGGGGCAACTGTCCAACCCACAAGCTTTCTCCAACTCTCCTAGTTGCCCTTGTTTGCATGACCACAGTAACACTCACGTTGCTAAATCTAATGGTCCACTCTCAGTCCTCCTTTTACTTATATAGATCGCGGTTTCCCAAGACACTTATATTTTAAAACCATTGCCCAACAAGGAGAATGCTTTAACTTTCAAAGATGTTCGGGTAACAAATTACATGATCTGCTAACTTTAAGCAGGATCTGACATAGCTTTTCACTCCCTTCTCCATATATTTTCCCACCTCACTGATTTAAACTTCTCAGTCTCCTTTATTGATTCTTTTCCTCCTCCTTCCTGGCCTCTTAAAGTTGGTTTGCCTATGTGTTCAATTCTTGTTTTTATTCTCTTCTTTATGTATACACATTTTTTTTTTTTGGTAGCCTCATGAATCCAAGGTTTTAAATATCCCTTTAAGCCAATAACTCCCAAATCTGTACATCCTGATTGCTGTCTCTTGAACTCCAGATTTGCAAACACAACTGATAACTCAATGTCCCCACTTGGTGACTAACAGAGGACTAAGTTATGTTAAAAACTGAGTGTCTGACTTCCCTAAAATTCTGCTCAACCTATTGTTTCATCCATATCAGTAGTGAAGTGAAGAATACTAAAAAATCTAACCTTCAGGTTGACTTTTCATGCTTTATATTTCAGACTCCTGAGTGGTTTAGTTAATAACTGTTTTTTCCTATTTGTTTAGAAGATTTTGCTTTACAGCAGTGAAGTAAAGTTAAACAGGAAACATATCTACACACTATTGGGAAGCAAAATATAACTTATGTTATGAAATTACAAACACATAACATAGATGCCCAACACTAACCCTAATGAAGGACTATGAAGGAGATCATTTTACCTAGAAATAGCTGTGGTCATGGCAGGCACTGGAATTAACCTGTTCAGTTACACTAGTGGATTTTCAAATTGAACTATTTCCTTTAATAAAACAGATTAAGCTGAAGATTTAGTTAACTCCTTGTCATTTTGTAAAATCATAAGGCTTTTTCTATTATCATTCTTCATCACAATTAGTTGTTCCTTTCCATTGATTTTAACTACAGAGGCATGATTGGTGAAGCTCTGAGGTTCCTTGTTAAACCATAAGAGTATTGAGTCATTAGTTAAGACACTGAAAGTTTGAACCTAGGAGACCGAAGTATTGCAGAGAAACAAAAGCCAGCTTAGTCACAGGTATGATCTATTAGCAGACACATTTCAATTTGATTCAGATTCATTGAAGAAGTGGTATACATACAATCATCCAAAAATCAGAAATAGCTACCACTTGTTATTTTCATTAACTTTGATTAATAGATAGTTGAGAAAAAGCCTATTTTGAGCCCTCAGTCCTTCACTTTAATTTGTTTTAGGAAGAAGCTTTATTTTTCTTTATCTGCAAGCCTCCATAGCAATGGGTTAAAAAATGAAAAAAAAATATATAATTGCCAACTGCTATGTTGTCTGCAAGGCAAGAAAAATTTAAGTTTAAATTATATTTTTCATCTATTCAACCAACATGATTTAAACTTATGCTCTGCATAAGATGCTGTGCTGGCAATGGCAGGCACAGCTTCTGCCCTCCCACAGGATGCATCTAGTGCGAGTGACTGATAAGTAAGTCACTATACAAATTGAAATTCGATATGCTGTAGGAGTGCAGGAGATGGAGCAATCAATTCCGACTTAGAGGATAAAGGAAGACTTTTGAATTGGGTCTTAAAAGATGAGTAGGATCTCAAATGGGGGAATGCAAGGGAAAGCCTTCCAGATGGAGGTATAACTATAAATAAAGACAAGAAATAATTAGGCATTTTCAGGCAAAGGAAAATAATCCAATGTGGCTCACACGAAAGATGTAGAGATGTAGGAAGAAATTTGTATCTATGAAGAATTTAGGTCATATAACGAAAGACATTAAGACTCCCTATTTTTAGTTACCCTTCTGCTTTGATCACTCTGTTCTATGGCTTCCTACTCCATTAGATTCCATCTCAGTGAGGGAGGGACCCAATTTTATCTTTTTTAACACTTTACTGCCAAAGTCTAGCACAGAACCTTGCACAGGTCGGGCAATTATATTTTACATTTTATAAATACAATATAAATATTTGTTACGTGAATGAGTTAATATCATATTGAGCATTTTCATAGTTATGCTACACTGCCTATAAAATATTCAGCCACAGAAAGAAAGAAAGACTTTTGAAGAAAGAAGTAATATGACTGAAGCCATGCTTCAGAAATAATAATGATAATTAAGACTTTACAAAATGGATTTAATAGGAATCAGGGGAAATTGCAGGTAGGAACATCAGTTCCTATTATAATATTCCACTGAGAAATTCTGAGTGAGTGAGATAAAAATTAGGAAAACCACAAAATTTAAAAGGTTCTTATAGATATAGAACCAATAGGATTGGGAATTTAATTTGATATGAAGGATGAGGAGTTATACATCAACAATGACATTGAGGTAACATTAATTGAAGGTGGAAAAAAAAGAACATATTTGGATAAAGCATTAGATATCTTTGGAAGATTTAGTTTGGATAAAAATAAAGGAAAGTGTCAAAAAAGAGTGATTAAAACACCTGGACTACTCAGTAATAAGTTGAATAAAATCAACCACTTTAAGTTATTTCACACTGAACTCAACATAAAATTTGAATGTTCTTTTATAAAGGTTACTTATGATCCTAATGTAGAATTTAAGAACAAGTGTTTTATTGTTCTTGTTTTCTACATTTTATATTTGAATAAAGTCAATAGAATCTTAATAATGAGAGTAGATTTCACTTTTATAAGGTATACAGGTCTTTCCTAAGTACTTTTCCTTTTAATATTACAGCCTAGAATGAAGCATCTTGCAAAAGGACAATTGGAATCCCACTAAATGTTATCATGCACTTGATAATTCTCTACATCAATGGTTTTCAACGTATAATCCCTAGACCAGTAACATCAAGATCCTCTGGGAATTTATTAGAAATGCAAATCCCCTGGCTCCAGCTCAGACCTACTAAGTCAGCCTACTAACCCTAGGGTAAGGCCCAGCAGTCTGTTTCAGGAACTCCTCCAGATAATTCAGTTATAATCTCTACTCAGAAAACCACTGCTCCACACCATTCTGCTTACCTCTCTCCATAAGAGATGTACTAGGGTCATGATTTCTCCACATACTCTCCAACACTTACTGTTTTCTTTTATTATAGCCATCCTAGTGACTGTGAAGTGGTATTTAATTGTGGTTTTAATTAGCATTTTACTAATGATTTATGATGTTGAGTATCTTTTCATGTGCTATTTAGCTATCTAAATATCTTCTTTGGAGAAATGTCTATTCAAGTTGTTTGCCCATTTGTTAAATTGTGTTGTTTGTCCTTTGATTGTTTAGCTATAAGAATTGTAAAACATTTTGGCAATTTTATTTATTTATTTATTTTTGTTGAGACCAGGTTTGTTTTTTCTTTTTTATAATATATATTCTATATTGTTAATGGGAATAAACTTCTAAGCCCTGTAAAATAATTTAAAGAGGTTTATTCTGAGCCAAATATGTGCAACTGTGGCCTGTGGAGCCACGTCTAAAAAGTCTTGAGCAAGTGGTCCCAGGATAGTCGGGTTACGGTTTAGTTTTATACATTTTAGAGAGACAGGAATTGCAGGTAAAATCATAAATCAATACATGAAAAGTGTACACTGGTTTGGCCCAAAAGGGTGGGGCAGCCCAAAGTGGAATCTTACGGGTTACAGGTGGGCTCAAAGATACTTTGATTTGTAATTGGTTAAAGAAATAAAGCTTTGTCTAAAGGCTCATGATGTTTTATGTTAAGAAAGTCTGTTAATCAGAGACAAGCCATAATACCCCAACTCAAGTGATCTGTTAAGCAAATTGATGGCTTGCAGGTGATTTAAACTTTGCTGTGCATGGCCTTAGGTCCTGCTAATAATTCAGTATCTTATTGTCTGAGGTGTGTCTGACCTCCCTTCCCTTCATGGCCAGGAACTCAGTTTTAAGGTTTTACTGGGATCCCGTTGGCCAAAAGGGGGTCCATTCAGTTGGAGATCAGGGAGGGCTTAGGATTTAATTTTAGTATGTACAAAATACTAAACCTTTACAATATACTAAACCTTTATTAAATATATGATTTACAAATAGTTTCTCTCATTATGTAGGTTGACTCTTTACTTTTTTGGTGGTGTCTTTTGAAGCACACACATTTTCCATTTTGATGAGTTTTAATTTATCTATATTTTTTCTTTTGTTGGTATATTTAAGAATCTACTGCCAAATTCAAGTACATGAAGATTTACTCCTTTATTTTTTTAAGAATTGTATAGTTTTAGCTTGTACATTTAGATCTTTGATTCAATTTGAGTTAATTGCTGTATGTGATGTGAAGTAGAGATTCAACTTAATTCTTCACACATGTAAATCTACTTGCCCCAGAACCATTTTTGGAGAGACTGTTCTTTACCCATTGAATGGTCTTGGCACCTGTGCAAAAAATCACTGACTATGAACATTTGAATTTATTTCTGAAAATTCAATTCTATCCTGTTGCTTTATATGTATATCCTTACACCAGTACCACATTGTTCTGATTGCTTTAGCTTTGTAGTAAGTTTTGAAATCAGAAAGTGTGAGGCCTCCATCTTTGTTTTTGTGTTCAACACTGTTTTGTCTATTCAGGATCCCTTGCATTTCCACATGATTTAGGATAAAGCTTTTCACTTTTTCATAAAACAAAAAAATCAAATTTGTGGATTGCCTTGGCTAGCATTGTCTTCTTAACAACATTAAATTTTCCATTTGTAAACACAGAATGCCTTTCCATTTATTTATAACCTCCTTAACTTATTTCAGCAATGCTTAGTTTTATTTGTGTTGTTTTAAGTGTACAGTTCTTGTACCTCTCAACTCACTGATTAAATTTATTGTTAAGTATTTTATTTGTTTGATGCTATTTCAAGTGAAATTATTTTATTATTTTCATTTCAGATTGTTCACTGCTAGTATACAACTAATTTTTGTGTGGAGATCTTGTATCCTGTAATTTTGTTGAATTTATTAGCTTTAATAATTTCTATGTGGATTCTTAAAATGTATGTGTGTGTATATATATCCTCTTTAAATAGAAATATTACCTTTTCCTTCCCCATTTTGATGTGTTTTATTTCTTTTGTTCTCACATAATTGTTTTAGCTAGAAATTCCATTAAGATATTGCATAAAAGTGGTATAAGTGGGCATCCTTGTCTTCTTCCTGATCTTAGGGGGAAAGTTTGCAGTCTTTCAGCACTGTGTGTAATCGGCTGTGGGTTCTTCATAAATGCCTTTTATTATGTTGAGAAAGTTTCCTTCCATTCCTAATTTTTTTAGTATTTTTATCACTCAGCCAAATGGTGTGAACTCTGTTTACTATGAATTTTCTGTTTGTTCATTTGTTTTCTGTATATGAGATAGGAAGGCGGGAGAAAACAAAAAGGAGGAAAAATCTCTTCCTCTTGCTGGAATTGGGGTCTGGCAAAATTGTTTTCTCCTGGAGATTAGCTCTTTGTTAGGGAAAAGACTTTGGTGTTTTTAAAAATAATTATTCTCTCCTCTTTCTGCCAGAGCAATGAGAAACTCTTTTTCAGATATTCACTGTAAGAACGTGGTGGAGTTCCCAGATGTAAATCTCATGTGTTCAGGCCCCCCATGACTGCAGCTTTTAAGCAGTTTCTCAGTCTCATATAGTCCGTGTTCAGCCTCTAGCATTTCATCGAAATTATCATTTAAGTCTTTCTACTAGTTTATGGCTTCAAGGACTTCTGTTCTAGTTAAGCATCAACTCAGAAACAGTTTGATGCTTTCAGGTATTTATTTTAAGGTTTGTTGGTGGGAGCACAGTAGTGCTTAGTCTAGAGATAATTATTCCAGTCTTGGGGGAACACAGGGCACTGTTACATCTAATCATTTCTAGTGCTTTCTTTATGACTATTCTGACTAATACTCTGCTGAATAACAAAGGGGTACCCTAGGCCGGTTTCTAGAGTTCTCTCTTTGGGTGGCATTCTCTTCTCTCATCCTTGTCTTCCTTTGATTCTCAACTCCATCTCCTCAAAGTTATTCCACCAGGTTCTGCCTACACCCTTTTTTCCTGGATGCAGTTTAGAAGCTCTCTTAAGGCTATAAACTGGGGCAATCCTAGCAATCGCTTTGCTTGTTTCCTGTCTCCCAAAGATCACTCTTCTTAGCTGCCTCATATCCAGTGCCTTGAAAACTGTTATTCTATCTATCTTGGCTGGAAAGAAAAGTTCTTTTAACAATTTTCTGAAATATACCAGAATACAGAATATATATATACACACACATACACATATATACACACATACATACATGCACATATCTCTGCCCTTCCACCTCTAGCAGATAATAGTTTGAATCAATTTCATTTGTGATATCTATTATTAAGATGATGAACTTACATTTTAGATGCGACAAGTGTGTGCATGTATATGTGTAACAGAGATGTCCCTTACTACTTATATTTTGCAGCACAGAAAAGGGAACCTTGTTTAATTTGGTACTGAAATCATTAATATGCCATGTGTTCCTGGGGTTCACTAAGCAGCATTCCAATAGCACAGAGGCATCTCATTTTGGTGAGGAAGATCCTGGAATATAAATCTGGATGGGTTGGCACAGGATCAACTCACAATGTATTTTCTCATGTCACCTGTATAGGTTTTATTTATAGTATACCTCTTGTTTTACTCTGTAGAATATAAAATAATTAGACTGCCTCATTTCTAGGACAAAAAAATATGTGCTTACCCAGAAGACTATCTTTGAAGGCTATATATTAATATAATCTACCTATCAATTATATAGTTATATTTTATACCCAATATATGTCTTATATGTTTATATGAAATACAAATTTCTATAAAATATGTTATATAGTTGTATTTTAATATATATTTATAACTAATATATTTATACATTCCTTAACATTAAAGACTAATTAATTATATTGCCAATTTACTATCCCTGGTCAATAGAGCTTTATTTCTTTCAGGGAGACTGTAATAAATGAAACAATAGGTTTTCCTAGCTCATCCTAATTTCCTAAAATATTTTTTATTCTGCTTCTAAAGAATTTTAATCTCCCCAAAGTGGAATAGGTAACTTCCAGCTACTTCTATGACCAGGTATAAAACTCAGAGATTTAAATTACTGAACAGGAATTATTCTACATATGCATGTGAGCACACACACATATACACACACACACACTCTTTCGTCCCCAGTCACATACATTATACAAGGGCCAAAGTAGGATGGGGAGGAATGGCTAATGCCTCAGTTAGAGCCAAATTGACATTTAAACATATCTGTCCACTTGAGATCAAACAGATTATTTTTAAGAGAATTTATTTTTTTCCAATTAAAGATAAATATGAATCAAATTTTGACCAAAATATTGTGAGCACATTGGATAAGGAGTTCAGCATTGTATCCTTTTTCACATATTGGTCACTTGTCCTCATTGACTCACAAAGAGAGAGTGTGCATATCACAACTGAAGTAGTCTTTCCATGGAGAAAAATCTGTTTTGGCCATAAAGAATAAAGGAGAAAATTCTCCACTATCTTTAGAACATAGGGCTGCTTCAATACACTCATCATTTTGTGATAGCTCTTTAGGGCATCAGTCCTCAACCCTATAAAACCCAGCATCCCCTTTATATAACAAATATTTTTGGAAACAGTGTTTTATATCTTTAAATAAAATCCACATTTGCAAATTAACATATATAATTCCTTAATTTTAATATAAATAAATAATAAAGATATATTTATAATACATTAATATGTATTTGAATATGTAAATACTCAGGTACATCTATAACAGAGTACATAATGAAATATTCAGATACTCAAAGTTATGTATGGGATCACTAGAAATATAATAATTTGTATAGGACACAGACTTAGGTTCTAGGTTCAGGCCAGTAGCAAGTCATGGACAGCCTATGCTTCCAAGCTACAGATGGGGAGCTGCCTTGACACCTCCTTAGGTTCAACAATTTGCTAGAATAGCTGATGGAACTTAGGGAAACACTTTACAGGCATACCTTATTTTATTGTGCTTTGCTTTATTGCACTTTGCAGATATTGCATTTTTTACAAATTGAACGTTTGTGGCAACCTTGTGTTGTGCAAGTCTATTGGTGCCATTTTTGCAACAGCATGCACTCACTTCATTAGCATTGTTTAGCAATTAAGTATTTTTAAATACTTAAGGTAGGTAATATTTAAGTTTTTTTAGGTAGAATGCCATTGCACACTGAAAGGAATATAGTATAGTGTAAACATTACTTTTATATTCAATGGGAAATCAAAAAAAATGTGTGACTCACTTGATTGTGATATTTACTTTATTGTCATGGTGTAGAAGAAAAATCTCCATATCTCCGAGGTATGCCTGTACTTAAACTGTTTTTTTGACAAAGGATACAACTTAATCATGGCCAGATGGAAGATATATATAGGACAAGCTATGGTGTGCATGTGTTTGAGGGTAAGTGGGGATGCCATGCAGAGCATCTGTGCCCTCTCTGGGTATACTGCCCTCCCGGTAAATTATTGCATTGGCCAACCCAGAAGCTCTCCAAATCTCATTGTTCATGAGTTTTTATAGAGCTCAATCGCCATTTCACCCACCCCATGTCCAGGGGTTGGTGTGTGGGACTGAAAGTTCCAACCCTCTAATCACTTAATATGTCTGTTGCTAGCCCTATCCTGAAGCTATTTAGCCACCGCCCCCCCCCCCCCAAGTTACCTTAGCAGCATAAACTCAGGAGTAATTATAAGGGGCCTATTATGAATAACAAAAGACACTACTACTATCACTTAGGAAATTCCAAGGGTTTTAGGAGCTCAGCGTGAGGAATTGGGGACAAAGACCAAGTATATTATTGTATTTCTCCATACCTCTACAAGGACTCCTTGAGGACATGGTTGTTACCACAGTGGGGACAGACAGCCTGGATGATTCACTAGTAATGAGCAACAATTGGAGTGGATGGAGCAGAGAAACAAGAGAGACATGAGCTCTGGAGGTTAAATCAGAAAGACTTCCAGAACATTGAGACAAAAGGTTGATAGGAATTTCCACGGGCCCCAAGAGGAGCCACTCCGATCTCATCTATACCCACAGGATGATAAAGACTAATAGGTTTTTATAGACAATTATCCATTGTTTATATCTTACTTACTTTCAAGGATTTATATATTCATGCTAATACATTATAAACATGAAGACATAAATGCATATACAGAAATACAATTGAATTCCATTCAACCAACTTCTACTGAGAACTTGTTCTGCATCAGTTATTGTGATATGTAAACAGGGACAAATGAAACCCTGTTCTCAATCCCTGCTACACTCTTTCTCTCTCTCTCTCTCTCTCACACACACACACACACACACACACACACACACACACACACTGCATAATCAGTTACTTTCAGTAGAAAGAATACATGATTAGAATCTTCCTTTAACATCTTTCAAATAAATAAATTAATAAACACACCAGGAAGGGGCTTGCCACCAGTAACAGTAATTTCAAAAAATGTCTATTAGCATATTCACATTTTGCTACTATATTAAATATGAGTGAAATATTGGTTTCCAAATAACATGCAGCTTCAAAGACTAGAATAGATCCAATATTAAAGTAGTCATTTATTCAAGACATTGTTTTCTACTGAGAAACAGGCAGTTGTTAGAAGAATTTAGTACACTTGAGAAATCGGATATTTGTAGTGGCCTCCTATCATGTACAGTTCCAAAGAAGCAATCCTGTGTTCTTTTTAGCTATGCTCCACAAATCAAAGAAAGCTTCAGAAACAATTTTGTTCATATGATGTAGGTAACTGTCCATGTGGTATGATTTGAGAAATGATAAGTATTCCCTACCATATTGTTTCTTTAGCTGAATCTGCCATATTCTCAGAAATTCACAAATTGATTATTCATAAGGTCCTCCCATCCAAATTAAAATAAAACCTTTTTTTTTTTTTTTTTTTTTTTTTGAGACAGAGTCTCACTCTCTTGCCTGGGGTGAGTGCCGTGGCGACAGCCTAGCTCACAGCAACCTCAAACTCCTGGGCTCGAGCAATCCTACTGTCTCAGCCTCCCGTAGCTGGGACTACAGGCATGCGCCACCATGCCCGGCTGATTTTTTTTTTTTTCTATATATATTTTTTTAGCTGTCCAATTAATTTTCTTTCTATTTTTGGTAGAGATGGGGTCTCGCTCTTGCTCAGGCTGGTCTCGAACTCCTGAGCTCAGAACGATCCGCCCACCTCGGCCTCCCAGAGTGCTAGGATTACAGGCTTGAGCCACCGCGCCCGGCCTTTATAAAACCTTTTTTTAAGGTCATATTAAATATAGATGTTAAATGATTTTTGTTAAACTGATTTATCAGACTTAGTTATGTGACAGAATCCAGAGGAAATAGGATAGAAAAATCAGACACGTTTGGTGGTGACAAAGAGTACAGGAGTGAATCAAGGTCCTTAGTGGGAGAAGCAAAGTAAGTGGGCGAACTACTTATATATTAATCAACATTTATTTAGCACCTATTATGTGTTAGTTCATTATGTTTTAGCCTTTGGGTTATACTAGTGAAAAAAAAGACCCAATCCCTGTTCTTTAGGATCTGAAGATAAATTTAAAATAACAGCTATGGATAGGACGAAGTAAGGTTGTAATTTTAGCTAGGTTGGAGATTGGTCAGGGAAGTACTCCTTGAGAAGTGAACTTTGGAGTAACGTTTTGAATAAAATGAATGTTGGTATCTAGGGGGCAGTCAAGTGCTCTGAGGCAGAGGTATAGTTGATGTGTTTATGCAAAAACAAGAAGCCCAAATGGCTACATAAGAGATAATGAAAAAGGAAACAAGTAGGAGATGAAGTTAGAGGGTGATAGAAGCTTAATCATGCAGCATCTTGTAAGTCATAATTTAGTACTTTGACTTTGACTCAGATGGATAGCTATTGGAGTGTTTTGTTTGAAAGGAGTGTCATGATTTTATTAATATTTTAAGATAATCACTCTGCTGTTTTAAGAATAGATTGAAGGGGTCAGGTGATAGGAGGAAGAATATTTAGCAAGCTAATGACATAATCCAAGGTAGAGAAAATGTTGACAGAGTGGGTTATTAAAAAGTGGTCAAGTTCTGACTGTTTTTTCAAGGTAGATCGAACAGGACTATTGAAGAACTACAAATAAGATCAGTCAAGGATGACACAAAGATTTTTGCTTGAGCAACTGAAAGAATGAAGTTGCCACTAAATGACAGGAGAAAGACTGCAGATAGAGTTTGTGGGGTAATATCCTGAGCTCAATTTTGGACAAGTTAAGCTTGAGCGACCTATTAGATTTTTAAATAGACATGTGAAGTGAGCATTTTGATATAGAGGTGTAAAGTTCAAGGCAGTAATCCAGCCTATATTATATAAATGCATCATGTATATAATTTAAAGGCATGGAATAGAATTGGATCACTATATACATACAAATAACACTGATCACCAAAATACATAGAAAATAAAATAGGTTCAACATTAAAAATTGAGGACATGAGGGAGAAACAGCAAAAAAAGCCAGAGAAATTGCCAGAAATAGAGCTAAAACTCAGGCAAGAAAATGTCCTGGAAGCCACAGGGAATAGATATTTTGAGACAGAATGAGTGATGAACCATATCAAGTGCTATGATAGGTCAGTTCAGATGACCACATTGGAGGAGGACAGACAGGGACAGCTTAACCACATCAGGTATTGGAAGTTTGTGGACAAGACAGACGGGAGAATGACAAAGGGAATGGGGAACCTCATCAATTCCACAAATGTTCCCTAGGGTCGATTGGAGGAATGCAGACATTATCCTTGGCTCTTTCACTTTTATTTCCAAATAATTCCCTTACCCTGTCAATTGCTCTTGAATATTAGCTTTTAAATCTCTTTCCTTTGTGCCATTTCTCTCTGTCATCAATCTGGATTATATCTTTCTCTTATTAGAGTATGACTCCAGCTGGCCGACAAAGTGGATTCCTAGTGGCTAAGGTGCTGAGGTGCTCAAAGTTAAAACAGAACCAGGCGGCCGTGGTTGGATGACGGAGCAGTCACATACTCTATGTTTTTAGAAAGATGTTGTAAAAGTGTCACAGGACCTCCGTTTCTACAGTCAAGCCAAACCAGTTTCTCTTGTTGGTGATAAACCACAGCCAGATCCCACACCACATCCCCACCAGACATTTGAAAGAAACAAACCTCTGGCAAAGACTACTTCTAGTTTGGGGCTTAGAAACCACCCAGTCGGGGTCAACTATTTCGATCAATCAGAATCGAACAAGTTTTAATCCTTCATTTGCATAAATGGACCTGATTGAGAACCAGGGCAAGAACTTTCCTATTTAAGCCAGCCCCTGCCTTTGTTCTTCAGAGCGTACACTTTCACTTGCACTTGAGGAAGGCTCTGCCTCCCTATCTGCATATTTTTTTTTTCCCCCAATGGAAAATAAAGCTCTCCCCTTTTCCCCTGTAGATCGCATGGTCTTTTGTTAACAATTTTATAACTATACTATAACTATGGTGTAGTTACTCTATGGGCAAGACAGGGTGGACTTATCTATTAAGCAGAATAGGCATTGTGCTTAGACCTGATAATACTTTTAGGGTCCCATAAAATATTTTAATTTCTTTTAAAGTCAGAATAAAAAATGAACTATTAGGTCAAAGAAAATGTTTTGATATGCATTGTTAATATATTTTCTTTTAAACCAATGTAGTCATAACATAAATATATTTTACTAAAGGAAAGGGCTGTGAAGAAAACAGTGCCTAGGGCTGATGAAATTCATAATGTGCCCCTGGGGCCATACATATTTTGCCCTATAGCAATGCATTGTTGGAGCAGAGGCTTATTTAAGGCATTTCCCTCCTTCAAATCCTTTTAAGGAAAAACATCTTATACTGAGCAAGAGCCAACTCCTTAGCTTTCAAATGGCCTTCCTAAGTCTTTCTTCAAACTAGCATTCAATATTTTCTAACATTACATTCCTTTCCTCCTTTCACAGTCTCTGTGCCTTAACCACACCAGTTGGTTTACCCAGTGCCTGCCCTACACATGTCCTCTTATTTTTAGTCACCAGCTGAATTGTTCCTTTCACCCCCCACCCCCAACAACACTTGTTCCTGTTATGCCTTTAACGGTTTAAAATCTATCCTTGCATAATTAAACTTTCCATAATCATCCACTACAGAAATATTCTCTGTATCTTCTAAATGTCCTTAAGTTTCTTTATTTCTCTTTTCTGTGCATAACCACTTTCTGTCTTAAATTATATTTATTTATGTGAATATCTAAAGCAAAAAATGGATAATTGTTTGACTGATTTACATTCCTTCCCTTCTTCCTTATTAACAACTATAATATGCTCCTCTAAAATACATTTCTCTACTTCCAGTGTAACTAACTTCTGACCTATGGGATTTAAGCAGAAGTTATTGGGTAGGACTTCTAAGATGCACCCTAAGATATCAACTGTTTCAGCTGGTGTGAGCCTTTCATTCTTTGTCCTTATCCTCCCTTCTTCCAACACAGATTCAGTGCTTCACTGAATCAAGTCAGCTCACTTGTGGGTAGGAGGTGATAAGCACATGCTAAGGATAACCTGTGTAGTTCAAACCCATGTTGCTCAAGGGTCCATGTTGGTATTGTAGAATTGTCCTGGACTCTCTAACAGCTTACCTTTGGGACTTTTTATGGAAAAAAAAATTCTTCTCTTCTACTTTCAAGGCACTGTGTTATTTTGGTTTTGTTTTTATTTTTTACAAGGGAGGATTTTTTACAGTTGACCCATGAACAATGCAGGGGTTAGGGGTACTGATCTTCACTGCAATTGAAAATCCATGTGTAACCTTTGACTTCCCCAAAACTTAACTACTAATAGCCTACTATTGACCAGAAGCCTTACTGATCACATAGAGTTGATTATCACATATTTTATATGTTACATATATTATACACTGTATTCTTACCATAAAGTAAGCTACAGAAAAGAAAATGTTATTAATAAAATCATAAGGAAGAGAAAATATATTTACTATTCATTAAGTGGAAGTGGATCATCATAAGGCTCTTCATCATTGTCATCTTCATGTTAAGTAGGCTGAGAAGGAGGTTGGTCTCTCTGATCAGGGGTGGCAGAGGGAGAAGAAAATCCACATATAAGTGGATCCACACACTTCAAACCTATGTTGTTCAAGGGTCAACTGTATTCATAAATTAACTTGTCCCTCAAATGATAAAATGTCATAATTTAAGATTTCTGGGAATTCATTTCTGGGGTTTAACCAGTGCTTTTTAAGAACTCAGTAACTCTTTGTTTAACAGGTAAAAATAGAAGTATTTATGGGTATTTAAAAATATTTGTATAAGGACACCTAAGCATTGATGACATGTCAAATATAAAGTGCTTTGCTTTTTAAATCTTGAATGTATCCATTGCAGATGTCCAATGGCTTTTTGTTGTTGTTCAGTTCAGCTTGGCTTTCTAGAAATTACCTTCTGCTCCCTCATCTGTTTAACACAACTTACTGCAGAAGCAGCCATTTTCCAATCTAACCCAGTCCTATGAGTACACCTAAGTGGCCTGAGCATGAGTCTCCAATCCAAGGTAGCCCACTCGGTTTCCTTCCCCAGACACTTTAGAGCTGGAACATGCGAGCAGGGAGCCTCTCTCTCTTTGGGTGACTAGATTTAGAGCCCAGGAGCAGTCAAAGACTAAATTTATGCTAAGTGGACTAGAACCTTGGGGAAGGCATCTTTGCAGAGAGGCAAATGAAGCAGATGGAAACAAGGAGACAGAGCAAATCCTCACAGCAGGTGAACACCAATTTCCAGGTGTGCCTTTCACCTAAGGTCATTTGTGCATTCAGATTCCATGAAACAAACTACTCTCTGATAAAATATATTCCTTTTTCTTTATAATTGTAATTTAAGCTTTTTGGCTCTTGCCATCCCCAAAAAGCCTAACTATAACGGAAATTGTAACCAAGAGTGGAGTGTTGCAAGTGACAGAGCAAAAACATGACACGAGTCAATTCAAGACGTGATAGGGAAAAGTGAACATAGTTGATCCTTGATCACAATGTGAGCAATTACTAATAGCAGTGAGATTGGTTAAACTACTATTGCCTGGGTATTCAATCTAAAAGGGCGCCAAGAGTGGAACATTCAGATTTACAGTGGCAGACATCATGATTTCAAAATTTGTCAGCAATTTTTATGGACTAGATCAGGGATCAACAAACTACAACCCTGCTCATGGGGTTTATAAAAACCAACTGTTTTTGTAAATCAAGCTTAACTGGAACACAATCGTACCTATTTGCTTAGGTGTTGCCTATGACTGCTTCCACATTTCAGGGCAGAGTTGAGTGGTTCCTACGGAGATTGTTTGGCCAGAAAAGCCTAAAATATTTACCATCTCTCTCATTGCAGAAACACTTTGTTGACCCCCAGACTGGACTGAGACAAGAAAGCAGGAAGATCCAGTTCAAGGTGAGCTTTCTGAAAAGAGGTGAGGAAAATAGGACAACTTGGCTACACAGGGAGCAAGAAGAATGAAACCGATGTGCATAAAGTGTGAAGACAAAATTACTCAGGTATTTGAGAGCTTGATTCCATTTTTTCATTAGACTGAACACACATCTGCTTTTATATTCAATGAGAACACATGAATAATTTTAATAAATTTCCTTTGTGTTTAAGCTAGTTTGAATTGGATCTCTATTGCCAAGAATGCTCGTGTTTGTAGTGCCAATCCAATGAGCAAAGAATCAGAATGTCTGAGTTCAGGTTATGATTTGAACATAACCTGATTGTTTTTGTAAGACAAACTTCTTCAAGATCCTCACCTATAAAGTGGTGCACATAACAGTATCTCTCCTTCTTTATCATCTTTTTGTTGTCGTGGTCAAAAATATTACCAATTTTAAGCCATTAAACATGTACAAAGTGTAATGTCGTGATTCCTCTACACATGAAACAGAGTCGGAGAACAGTCTTCGAATTCTGGTGGGTAGTGTGTATCATTTCTTAGCTATGTGACTTTAAAGAAATTATTTAACTTCTCTAAGCTGAAGTTCTTCCTTCTGTGTAATACAGTTAACAAGAATCTTATGAGGAATAGGGAATAACAAATGTAAAGTATACAGTGTAATAAAGAGCAGAGTGATTTTTAGCTGTAATTATCATCCTTAAAGATAGAGAAGGAATAGAGATAAAGACAATGCCCTTTTTCACCACCTTAAAAAATACGTCATAAACACTGGTGGTGCCTGAATAAAAAGGACAATGACTCAACTGTTATTCCCACTGTAATATGACTTAGCAGCCTATAGTCAAGGTAGGTGTCCTGAGTACCTATCTCTAGACATAGTGAGTGCTGGCCTGATAGTAAAACATCTTTCATTAAAACATTGTGAAAGAAGATCATTTTGCAAACTATATTTTGTGTTTTCTAAATATTTGCTGATTTGCTGTTATATTAATCAAGTTGCTCTTCCACTCCTATTTATATAATGAGTTGCTAAAAGGTAAGATTTATCTGAAGTTAAAAAAAAAAAAAAGACACCAAGAAGTTTAAGGCATGGTCCCTCTTGCTACATTATAGTAAAGCACTTAAAGGTTGGTTTAAATAAATAGTCACTGGAGCTGAATATCACTTCAGTTTAGTGCATTATTCCTATCTCAATAATCTTTATGGTTCCCATACCAAGACTGCATGGATTTCATATGCAAAATAATGCATTAATGAGAAAGCTTTTTTTTCTTTTTTTTTTTCTTTTACATTATGAAAAGAGACTGACTCAAACTACTTGCTCAGAAGGAGATTTAAAAAAAAAAATCCTGGAAATATTCAATGTCACTGCATCTATTACTGGAATTCTAATACAATAAATATTAATTTATGGCTCCAACTTGCTGCATTTAAATTTAAAAGAGATAACATTCAAACTAAGAGAAGCAAACAATAAAACCAAATAACATAGCAATAATAAACCTATAATGATTTACAATTCTGCATGCTTAAAATAGGAAATATGTGTAGTACAGAATGTGGCTTTATTTTAGAAAACCAAGGAGATTTTAGAAAAACAAACAAGATGAATTTGTATTGTTCTCCTTACCCCGTAAGTTTGATGGGTGATGAAGAATGTCAAGATCATTGTCTGTTTTTTGCTAGGATGTCAGTGCAACAGATTTTTCTCTTTTTCCACTATAACAGTTTGGGTCACATTGGTTTTAAGTAATGGAGATCAAGCTAGGTAAGCCAAAGGAGGGATTCATTTGAAATATACATGGAAATCTCCTGAAATTCAAGGAAAGAAAAGGAAAAAAAAAGAAAAACGCAGCAACTAAAAAGTCTTCAAAATCTTATTTCTCAGTTGTATTTCCCTCTGAGAATCTGCTTCATTTGTCACTATTGTTGTTGCCCCTCTCTGAAGACTGGATGTCTTGCTATTTGATCCATTTTGTAAAATATAGCTGCCTCGTATAAGCTGAGTTTATAGTTCTTGTCACATGCAGACATGGAGGAGCTTTGAAATCCATGTCCAAATGCCCGTGATAGAGAATCTGGTTGTCTTACCTTGGGTTTGCATCTATCTCCTTGTGTATTCAATGGGGACTAGGTGGCAAAGGATGATTTTGGCTACCAGGAGCTATCCCTGTGGATCAGGAATCCGTTAAAAGGCTTTAACAATAACTGGGCAAACTCTTTTGTCCTCCCTTTCAAAAATAAAATGGAGCCATTAGCAGAGATCTACTGTACTCAGTAACTATCACCCACACCCCAGGCACATAGAGTAGTAATATATTGCTCCTCCTCCAACCAAGAGGATTTATTTTCCCATGCTAAAAAATGTATCCTTTTCTAGCAAAGCTCTCTAAATCCTACATGTTCAAGGTCAGAAACATAACACAGTTGAAAACCTGCTTGAAAAATGCCTGCTGTAAACTAATTGGGGAATTGAGAGCAGAGGGAAGATGGGGTAAATGTGGAAGCTCACAGGGGCCCACAGGTAGCAAATTGCCTGTCCTGAGCTCCACCCAATTATTTCCCTTCAGGAATCCAGACTGTGCCACCAGATCTTCTGGTTTTTCTGGAGATTCCTGAAATCCAGATTCTTACATGAAATTTTTCTATTTAAAATTTTAGGGAATCATTAAATTAAAATGTAATAGGTGAGTAATAATATGTTTGGGTCTGAATGCAGCTCAGTGGCCACTAGTTTGTGAGCTCTGATATGCATGTTTATTACACAAATGGTTGAGTGAATGGATAAATGAATTATATTCCTTTGGTAACCTTGCTTGCTTATCTCAACAGAAATGCTGACCAAGCCCCTCTGAAATGTTCATACGTTAGGGTGAACATTCAAAATAAGAAAAAAAGTCTCAGTAGTTTGCAAAAGAAGTAAATTTATCTGCCAGGGTAAACTTATCTCTTGCATGAACATGTTCTTCCTAAGACTTACCTGTCCACTTTGAGCAATTCAACATAGGTTAACCTATTTATGATAGGTCAACCTATACAAATCCCTGGATCATCATAATGCTTAGTGACACAGGGCTGTGATGGAAAAAAAAAACAAGTGTTGCTCAGAAAAATAAATGGGGTAGAGTTGGTGCTGAACCCCTAGAAATTTCCCCTTAGGCCATTGGAGCATGAATAGCTTTGTGGCTCTTCCAATAGGTGTCAGCCAAGTGCCACCTGAGCTGTTCGACAGAGCTAAAATATTAATAGTATGCCACTGCTTCCCGTTTTGCCTACAAACTAGAGCAGTGCTATTTCAGACTGAGAAAGCAGCTATCTATTATATAATAGCTAGGAAATATCTCTGTTTTGAGGAATAGAGGAAATTTGATATTTAAAGGGTAGCAAACTTTGCATGCCATGGAATAAAATAGCTTGGGCAACTTCCTCGGAAGATTCCCACTTTTGTATAGCCAAGAGGTTGACATATTGTATCAAAGCTTATATTTTAATTGCCAGACAGATCTCAAGGCATATCAGCATTTAACCCACGAGAAATATAGGTCTTAAAATAATGTTTCTCTTTGGGATTACATCTTTTAATTCCCACCTGACATCCTCCCTGCACTTAGTGATACGGGAAATGACATTTCTAATGAGCACACTTGTATCATATCTCATAAGATCTGACTTCAACTTCCTGATACCTCACAAAGGCATCAACAAGAAAATCTAAATGGGTGATGTGACTCTGGGGGGAAGCTCTATTTGAGGAATCACTATTTTTTCCAGTGTTATTTTTGTGTCTTTGAGATTAAGAAACATACATCAAACTGAAATCATACTGAGACCTGTGAATGCCAATAGTGTCCCCTCATCATCAGTTACCTCTACTCCAAACATTTTGGCATGACTGTCAAATTTCCTGTAGTCTTTCCCAGGCTTATCATCTGACTCAGCTTCTCAGTCCTCCCACCTCATTGTCTCTGAGAATATTCCTCATATTTTCATCCTTAAAGTATCTTCTTTCCTCAATGCAATCCAATTACCATGCAACAAATAATATTTTGAATGGACAGTCAGCAAAATTTGAATAGGTCTTAACCTCTACTAATTAATTGCATATCTGTCATTCAAGGTCCCACTCAACTGTCATTTATTCCGTGAGGTTTCCTTCCTTGGAGCTTGAATCTTTCCTAAGCGCCGCCTCTGTAATTCTCTTTCTCCATTGCTTCAGAATTTGACTAATCTGCTTTCTCGCCCCTTCTTTTGCCTTACTCTGTTTAGACTACCGGGGCTGCACTGCTGTCTACCTCCTCCACTCAATCATCTCTGATTCTACCCTCATTTGATTTATTTTATCTGATCTCCCCTTTTATATTCAGATGCCTATTTACTTGTCGACTAAATCAATATGTTGATATTTCCTTGACAGTAGGTTATATCTCATAGCTCTTAAGCCTATTAAGAGGGGAAAAAGAAGGCATACAAAATACACCAGCCAATTAACCAAAGAAGAGTAAAAAAGAAAAGGAAGAAAGAAGAGTAAGACAATAAAGACACAATTTGTGAAGACGTCAGAAATAAAAACAGCCATATCAGCAATTACCTTCTTTGAATCTCAATATTAGTTCATCACTTCAAATGTACGTACAAGGAAAACTCAAAATGGTGTTGCATGACTCTTAGACAAAGCCTAAGTTAAATGTGCATTAAGTGCATTAAGGCATGGTCAAATTCACTAAGATTTTAAATTTCCAAATTAATTTGGCATTTTCACTATTGCATGTTTCTAGTATATATATCATTCCATGGATTAATTCTTGCTGTCTTTTATGAGTGGACTGGCTTTCAGGGCATTACTTGCAATACTTGTGTAGGATATGTAATGAAATTTATGACTCTGTTTTTCTGGGTTGGGAACATTAATATTTTTATTTAATTTAGCTTCTGTCACTAAGGAGCTCTCAGAAAATGAAGCACTTTTTAAAATTTAAGTTTATTGCACCTATATTCATCTCATTTCATAAGTATATTACAGGTCAGCAAATTAAATTTCTATTGCACTTTCCTTGTGTCATTATATTATTTTCAATAATCAACAATTATATTTAAAAGACATGTATGACTATTTTTTTTTTAATTTGAGAGGTAAAGGAATATTTCAAATGCATGGGGTAAAAACTTAATTAGTCAAGCTGACATTTATTAAATTCTTGGCCTGATTGAACATAGTAGTTGTCAGTTTCACAAAAGAGAAATGAAAATTGGATATATTTGAAACTGCCCATAGAGTGGCATTATTAACATTTTTTCCTCTTTGTTTGCTTTTAAACATCATTTTGCTCAAAAAGCTGGAAAAGACAATTGTTCTGATGATAGGTTTGTAAAGGGTTGACAATTCTATGTTTGATACAGTAATGAAACTTTGTTCCTGTGTGGCATTTTTTTTTCTTTTTCTACATTCGAGCCTTACAGTCTCCTACTGAGATAATACAGTCCTTCACATATTATTGATTGCCTTATATTTAAAGAGCATACTATAGTTCCAGATCCTGCTTTTTGAATATTCTATAAAATGAAACTGGGTGCTGGGTTTCACATTTCTGCAAATTGGTAAATTTGTTAAATCCATTTTCCATGCTACATTTATTATCTCTTGTACTAGTTTCATTTATAGTGCTTGAATTTAACATGAAGAAATACATTTATCAAATTCTATACTGAGGATCTGGGGGTTTGATTATATGCAGTTGCTCCCAAAACTTAAAGTTATCCTCTTACCTTTACTCTAGAATGATTCTAAAAATAAATTAAATAAGGCATCTACCTGGGATTGGGAGGGGATCTTTTTAAGGCTGTTTTATGTTGCTATAACAGAAGACCGGGGACTGGCTAATTTATAAAGAAAAGAGGTGTGAGGTTTATTTATCTCACAATTCTGGTGGCTGGAAAGCCCAAAAGCATGGCACTGGCATCTGATTGGCTTTTGGTGAGGACCACGTGCTGCATTAAGACACAAAGGAGAAGCAGAAAAGCAAGTGGGAACATGCAAAGAGCCATGCAGGAGAGGCTGGGCTCCTTTATAACAATGTGCTCTCTCAGGAACTAATTCATTCCCACAAGAGCAAGAACTCACTCACTTCCTCAAGAAGGCATTAATGTATGAATGAGGGATCTGCCCCATGACACAAACACTCCCCATTAGGTCCCACTTCGCAAGACCACTACAATGGCAATCAAATTTCAACATGAAAGGGACAAACCATATTCAAACCTTACAGCAAAGTATAAAAGTATAAAAGAGCAAGATCCAGATGTCTAATAGTTGCAGAAATGTATTGGTGCATAACAAAGCACCTCAACTCATAGTGGCTTAAAGCAACAACATTTACTGTGCTTAGGAATCTGGGCAGCCTTGTTGGATGCTGCTTGTTTCTGATCCACTTCTCATTGGCTGTGGTGGCTTAAAAGCTTGATGTTGGAATCATCTGAAAGGTCACTCACTCAAACGTCTGAGGAAGACTCAAACATTTGAGTGTGAGTGAGCTGGGACATCTGGGATTTCTCTTTAAATCTGTATGTGATCTCTCCAGGACAGTGGCTTTGAGATCACTGGATTTCTTACATGTAGATTCAGGGTTCCCAAGGTCCGTGTCTCAAGAAAGAACTAGACAGAAATGGCATTGCCTTTTATGGCCTCATTTCAAAAGTCACCCATTGGCACTTCTGTCTCATTCTCTTTATTTAAAATAAAAACTCCCTGAAGCCTTCCGTATTCAATGGGAAAGGAATTAGACTTTTGATGAGAGGAGTTCAAAGAATTTGAGGTGTATCTAAAATCGCATGAATATCTGAATATTCTGTCATTAATGTTAATATAACTGAAACAAATGTAGTAGCACGGTATATTTTTCCAGTACTTTCCGAATGCCTTAAAGAAGTATTCCTCAAAGTTAAAACACTGTTTACAACATCCATGGTAGTTTTCCAAATTTTGAACTACTTGCATTCTTACTATTTAATCTTTTGTAGTCAACTGACTCATTTTTTACATGAACACAATTATGGTAAAGGGAATTTGTGTTAGGTTGTGTCCTTTATGAAGTAGACCTCAAAACAAAATTCCTCATTTTCAAAACAGATCCCTCATTAACTGTCCAAGACACTTGAAGGGACAGTCCCTCATGGTTAAAGTAGAGGGAAACAGAGGAAGCCAAGGGAGACTTCAAACCATGATGCAGGTCTGACACCTGTGAAAGGAGAAGGGGAAGAAAAGAGAATTTGAGAAGAAGAATCTCATAGTACAACACAGTTCCAAGAAAGGTTTGACCAGGCCAATTGGGAGTGGTTGAGCCAAAGTCACTGTTTTGGAAGATTCTTGGCAGCTTGCAGAAATGAGCATGTATTAATATCTCAGCATACCCAGTCACTGGCTGTGAACAGTCCATGGGAACTTTTGAACTTGGTTCGAACTCAGTGGTGGATCAAGCAGAGGCAAATAGGCCTGGGGGTTAATTATGCTTCTAATTATACTTCCCCTTATCAGGACATCGGAATGGCACATTTATACTGTTCTTATGGAAACTTTTATAACTATGGCAAAAGAAAATATTATTGCATATTATTTTATACCTTAATCATAAAAACAAACATAATGAAACAATAAGATAGATAATTTAAAAAACAGTTTAATGAAATTAGAACTCTACTTCCTAAAAGATAAAGTAAATGTATTTTCCCCATTTTTCTCCTGTTGGTTGGTAATGAATCCCCCATGAGGGGTCAATGGAGATCGCATAAGAAGCTCAGATTTACACCCCTCCATGGAAGTTACAAAGCTTCCCTCTCTTCATTGGGGTGGTATCAGAAGTGGTCTGATAGTAAGAACTTTCATGATATCTAGCAGTAACAAGGTTATCCCACCATATTATCTGTGGATACCACAGTGGATACCATCAGAACTCCCACACCTGCCTAGCAGTAATGAAGAGCCACTATCTTTTGGGTATCAGTGGTGGTTCCACGGGGAACATGGACTTCTGCCTCCACCTGGCAGTAATAAGGCAATGCCCTCCTCTTCCTATAACAGTGGTGTCAAAGAAAACCAGCTAAAACAGAAGATTTAAATAAAGTCTAGAGTCTTATGATATAATACGAAAATGTCCAGTTTTCAATAAAAATCACTTGTACAGAGTCAAAAGATCTCAAACTGAATGAAAAAAGTCAGTGAATAGATGTCAACACTGGCATGACAGAGATGTTAGAATTATCTGACAAAGATTTTAAGGCAACCATAATAAAAATGCTTCAATAAGTAATGTCAAAAATACTTAAAACAA
>RJWJ010011621.1:0-37786 GCA_004363605.1 Indri indri | reverse complement strand
TGTCAGTATTTTAATGGGGATTGCATTGAATCTGTAGATCACTTTGGGTAGTATAGACAGTTTAACAAGGTTGATTCTACTGATCCTTGAGCTTGGTATGTTTTTCCATCTGTTTATGTCCTCTGCTATTTTCTTCCTTAGTGTTTTGTAGTTCTCCCTGTAGAGTTCGTTCACCTCCTTAAATATGCTATACTACAAGGCTATAGTAACCAAAACAGCATGGTACTGACGTAAGAACAGAGACATAGACCAATGGATCAGAATAGAGGACTCAGATATAAAATCATCCTCATATCGCCATATGATCTTTGACAAAGCAGACAAAAACATACACTGGGGAAAAGAATCCCTATTCAATAAATGGTGCTGGGAAAATTGGATAGCCACATGTAGAAGACTGAAACAGGATCCAAATCTCTCACCACTCAACAAAAATCAACTCACGATGGATAACAGTTTTAAACATAAGGCATGGAACTGTAAGAATTCTAGAAGAAAATGGTGGAAAAACTCATAGACATTGGCCTAGGCAAAGAAATTTTGAAGAAGACCCCAAAAGCAATCATAGCAACAACAAAAATAAATAAATGGGACCTGATCAAATTAAAAAGCTTCAGCACAGCCAAAGAAACAATCACTAGAGCAAATAGATAACCTACAAAATGGGAGAAAATATTCGCATGCTATACATCCAATAAAGAACTGATAACTAGAATCTATAAAGAAGTCAAGCAAATCAGCAAGAAACAAATCTAACCCCAATAAAAAGTGGCAAAAGACATAAGCAGAAACCTTTCAAAAAAGGATAGACTAATGGCCATCAAACATATGAATGAATGCTCAAAGTCTCTATCATCAGGGAAATGCAAATCAAAACCACAATGAGATACCACTTAACTCCAGTGAGAATGGCTTTTATCGAAAAGTCCCAAAACAAACATTGGCGTGGATGTGGAGAGATTTTAACACTCATATGCTGCTGGTGGGACTGCAAACTAGTACAACCTCTGTGGAGTATGGAGATACAGCAGTATGGAGTTACCTCAAAGAACTAAAAACAGAGCTACCATTTGATCGAGCAATCCCACTGCTGGGTATTTACCCAAAGTAAAAAAAAGACATTCTATAAAAAAGACACCTGCACTCAAATGTTTATAGCAGCACAATTTACAATTGCAAAGATGTGGAAACAACTCAAATGCTCATCTATACGTGAGTGGATTAATAAGTACTACTCAGCCATAAAAAAATGGTGAACTAATATCTCTTGTATTATCCTAGATGGAACTGGAGACCATGTTTCTAAGTGAAATATCACAAGAATGGAAAAACAAAACCACATGTACTCACTGTTAAATTGGAACTAATTGATCAACAGCTATGTGCACATATGGAAATAGCATTCATCAGAAAATAAGCAGGTGGGAGGGGGCAGGAGGGGATGGGTAAATTCACACCTAATAGAATGCACATTATGTGGGGGACTGGGTATAGTACAAAAGCAATTTATGTAACCAAATCATTTGTACCCCCATAATAATCTGAAATAGAAAATATATTTTACAAAAATAACATTAGTGGAAAATGGGTGTTTTATAGAGACTATGGGATACAAAAACAAAATATCCCCAAAATGCTGGCAACATGGTGCACTGTAGAGTATCAGTTTCTTTACCCTTGTGATCAAGTCAATGACTGGGATCTGCAACTCACTGCCACTGCCCAGCATCACAAGAGAGTATTATACAGCATATTGCTGGCCCCGGAAAAGATTGAAATTCAAAATTCGAAGTATGGTTTCCACTGTGTATCACATTCATACCATTGTAAAGCCAAAAAATCGTAAGTCTAACCATCTTAAGTCAAGGACCATCTATACACATCAGTAATAGACTGATTAATAAATTTTGGTTTTTTTGTTTATTTTTTTTTCTTTTGAGACAGAGTCTCACTCTCTTGCCTGGGGCGAGTGCCGTGGCTTCAGCCTAGCTCACAGCAACCTCAAACTCCTGGGCTCGAGCAATCCTACTCTCTCAGCCTCCCGAGCAGCTGGGACTACAGGCATGTGCCACCATACCCGGCTAATTTTTTCTATATATATTTTTAGCTGTCCAATTAATTTCTTTCTATTTTTGGTAGAGACGGGGTCTCGCTCTTGCTCAGGCTGGTCTCGAACTCCTGAGCTCAGAACGATCCGCCCGCCTCGGCCTCCCAGAGTGCTAGGATTACAGGCGTGAGCCACCGCGCCCGGCCTGATTAATAAATTTTGATTCCCTCACTGATACAATGGAATAAATGCAGCCAAAAGAACTAGTTCCTTCTGTTGGTGCAGTGCCCCACAGGGTGGGAAGGATCCTTGCCCAGGTGCAATGGCCTACGTCGTCACTGGCATCAGGGCCAGGCCCCAAGAATCTGTGGATGCTCAGCTGGTTCATCGAAGCCTGTGTAATGAGGAGCACAGGGGACGACACGGTTGGTGTCTTCAGAATAGTTTTCATAAATGAATGGAGCGAATGAGTAAATATATTGAAGTTTCTCACTGTCAAAGAAAGGAGCTACAAACATGGAAAGTGGGAAGCTAAAATAAACCCTGTGGAGCAAGACTGAAATTGGAGGTATCAATGGGAATTTATGGTTTCTTATATACAGAGATATCAAAGATGTCAAGAACGTGAAAGACAATAAAGACCGAGGAAGCTTTCCGGACTGAAGCTAATACAACAGCATGACAAATACCATGAGTAATCCAGAGCTGGATAGACCTGTAAAGGACATTACTGGGACAACTGATGAAATTTGAATGGGGTCTATAATGATGAATCAATGTTAATTTCTTGATTTTGGAGAAACTATGGGGTATGTGAAAGCACATCCTTGTTTTTGGAAAATATACGCTGAAGCATATCTAAGTAGGTAATGAAGCATCTTGTCTTCAACTTATTCATAAATGGTTCAGGAAAAAAGTACACATATTATCATGTCTGTATGTAAAGACAGACTAAACGATAGGATAAACGTGGATAACTGCTGACAATTGGGGAATCTGGAAAAGGAAATGCAGGCATTCTTTATGCTATCATGGCAACTTTTCTGTAAGACTAAAACTTCAAAATAAATAGATAAAAAACCATTTTGGCCAGCACGATGGCTCATGCCTGTAATCCCAGCACTTTGGTAGGCTGACGCAGGAGAGCTTGAGGCCAAGAGTTTGAGACCAGCCTGAGCAAGAGACCCCGTTTCTATAAAAAATAAAAAAATTAGCCAGGCATGGTGGCACGCACCTGTATCCATTACTTGGGAGGCTAAGGCAGGATCCCTGGAGCCCGAGAGTTTGAGGATGCTGTGAGATACAATAATGCCATTGCACTCTATCTAGCCTAGGAAACAGAACAAGACCCTGTTTAAAAGAAAAAAAAAATTCTTTATAAGACAAATTCCAAGTGAAAAAAACAAAGTTCGGAAAAATGTGTATATACTAGTATTTGTGTAAATAAAGGGGAGCATGGTGAGAGGATGAACATGTTTTCATGTGCTGTATCTCCTCATATATGCACAGTACTTCTAGAAACATATGTAAGGAAATGACCCATATTGGTTTCTTCCACCAATGGAAAATGCATAGCTAGGGAAGAATAACTTTTCACTCTCTGAAACAATTTTGCACTATATGAAATGCAGTAAATTAAAACAGAATGCTTTAGTTCAGAGCATGCCAAATTCAAGTGTCAGGCTCACTACCTTAGAACCACCCAGGAAACATTTAAAAATAGATTAGTAGGCCTCAATTCCTGAAATTTTATTTCAGCAGGTCCAGGGTAGGACTCAGGTATCGGTAAAATTTCCCGTTATTTAATAATTCCAAAACATAATACGGTTTGGGAATTACTGCTTTAACCAAATCTGATCTCATCTAAACCCCAAATTCTAAGTAAATTAAGAAGTTAGAAACAAATGCTTTTTGTCTAGTGAGGGAATAAGATCATAATCTTAGGAAAGAATATCCCAAAAGAGAAAACAGAACATCGTAAAACAGGGTTTGCACTGAGCCCTGAATAGAAGCCAAGTCATACAAGTCACTCTGCTTTCTGGCTTCTTTATTAAGGGCTTAAAATATTGTTGAGGATAAGGTTACCTGAAAATTATATAACATAGACAATATACTCAAATACTATGCATTCTTCAGAAGAGACTTTTATGTAAACGTACAGCTGACCCTAGCACAACATGGGTTTGAACTGCAGCAGTCCACTTATATGTGGATTTTCCTACACCTCTGCCACCTGAGACAGCAAGACCAATCCCCCTTCTTCCTCAGCCTACTCAATGTGAAGATGAGGATGAAGACCTTTATGATGATCCACTTCCACTTAATGATTAGTAAATACATTTTCTGTTCCTTATGGTTTTCTTAGTAACATTTTTCTTTTTTTCTCTTTAAAATTATTTTTTGACATTGGTAACATTTTTCTCTAGTTTACTTTATTGTAAGAATACAGTATATAATACATATAACATACAAAATATATATTATTTATGTTATCTGTAATGCTTCCAACTAACAGCCGGCTACTAGTAGTTATAAGCTTTGGAGGAGTCAAAAGTTATGCATGGAGTTTGACTTCTCAGGTGGTCAGCATGCCTAAACCCCAAAATGTTCAAGGATCCACTGTATTTTTAGTTAAAAATCAATTGGTATGTATCTGTACATTCTAGATCTCCAGTGGTAGATTCAGTGTTCATTTTGTATCTCAATACATAATTTTTTTGTATGTATCAGATGTTACATGATAACAATGTAACTTTTAAGTTAAAATAAGAATGAGTATATAAATTTGGTCCTTACATTGAAAAAGAGAAGTAAATACAAGAAACCAAGCATTACATGCCAGCAATATATATTTATTATTCATGAATGATCAAAAGACTACAAGGCCCATAATTATGAGTATAACCACATATATGAAATATCACTTAGCGACAGAGTGAAAAGGACAGTTATATATTTATATTAAAAAAATACACGTACACACACACCCTCTCTCAAGTGCTCACCATACACTGCTACAAAAGCAGGAGGCATCAAGCTATAGAAGTTCTAATATACATAACATGTTGAAATATCTCAAGCATAAAAACCATTATGTTAAGTTGCAAAAATAAAGTTTCTCTCTTCAAACATTTTGATCTGAGCTCAAGCAAAGCAAATAATGAACAGTGATTTTCATATTATTTCACATACTTTAAAACAATCAACATAAAAAAAGGGTCAATAGTTGCAAAAACCCTGAAAACATGGAGGTTATGAGAATGAACAATGCGTCTCATCTAAAAGTCTACAGCAGATCTGTTTCATCCTGGATCTCAAATAGTTAAGAATCATAATTTACTATACTCAAAATGCAAGTTTAGCCGGAACAAAATGATAAACAGAAAAATCATTACCGCAAACAAGGCATCACTGCCCTTTCATTTCTTTAGACAGTTTCACTAGTGCAAGAGCATCATCATTTACCTGAAAGATCATAAGTCACAATTAAAGAGTACTCATACAAAACTATTTCCTTTTTTCTTTATAAAGTGCCACATACTATACTTTTCATTAAAAAAAAAACAACAACAAATAAACTAATGAAAAACCGTTTGTCTCCATCTCTTGTCAATGAGAAAAGGCCAAAGTGATTCTTTGATTCCGATTCGAAATGGTGTTCGCTGGCCAATGCCCAACATCTCTAATTTGGAGCAGTCAAGCTGAGCATTTCTCGGACGCTGTGCTCCTAAGACAGGGCTGTCAGTAATCTTTAAAGAAAAAGAAACACAGAAGACCAAAAGTAAATGAAGGGCCACATCTTTAGATTTTATATATTCGCTATTTCATTTTACCCTTAGAGCAAGAAATCTGATTTTTCATCCCTGAAAAATTAAAATGCCTGCCATCATCAAGATAATACTTTTCCTACAAATTTCATCAATACTCATTGTCTTCTCTACAGATGACAATTTATAGGAAAGGAGCACTGAACTGCCAACATACAAGCAAAGCTCACTTTGATTTGTACTGAGAAATGAAGTTATCCAACACATTCCAAAACAATAGGAAAAATGTTATCAATAATACACACTACAGTGATGGATCTTGACTTTCGAAAAGCAAGGTTTTAAAAGCCATGTACTTACAGGTCTTAAGTGACTGCTGGGGAGATTGAAGGCATCTGCAATTGCACATGCCATTTCATATTTAGTCATCTGTTCATTGCCAGACCAGTGAAAGGTTCCCTTAATTGATGGATCCTAAGAACAATGACACAGTAAGTTCAAAATAGCTTCAACTTTTGAGTTGAACAGAATAGATTTGACAAGAAAGCTTATTTAAAAGGTCTAGGGAACTAAAATGAAACCCTCCTTCACTGGAATGCTCTCTACAAGATACCTAAAATCAAATTCATACAAATATTCTCAGCTAAACACAAAAAAGCAATTTCTAGAATTTGGCCTTAAGAATTTTTAAAATAAAATAAAAAATAGCTCCAATATCATTGAATTAGTGGGAATACTAAAAGTGATTAGATTTTTATGGAAACAGTCCAATTTAATATTTTTAATTATCTTAAACTATAACCAATTATCCTAAACTATAACTATAAACTATAAGCCTAATAGAATCATTTTTCGAGATGAGCTAATCAGTTAAATATTCTTAAATACTGTCATGGTACATATTCAAAACAATTTTTTTATATTAAAA
This sequence comes from Indri indri, assembly GCA_004363605.1. Lineage (NCBI taxonomy): Eukaryota > Metazoa > Chordata > Mammalia > Primates > Indriidae > Indri > Indri indri. The sequence continues at coordinate 31,044 of RJWJ010011621.1, read as the reverse complement.
AACTGGTCATACTATTAATAATATTCTAAATTAAATGTTTCTAATCTTTCCTTGTATGAATACTCTACTTAATACCAACTTTTTCAAATGTTTAAAATTAATTCACATTTAAATATCTTTAAAAAAATACAAATTACTCTTGAAGTGGCCAAAATGATTCATACTTAGCTTCTTTTTTGGCATTGCATATATCCTTCTTCAAAGACATTAGGTGATTATTTTGTTACCCAAAGAAGAAAAATACAAGTTTTCCATCACCTCACAATTAAAAAAAAAAAAAAAAAAAAAAGATGGGGTCTACAGTACGTGAGAAATAAAACACAAGAGACTATTTTTATTCTTCATCAATATACACTCTACTATCTGTCAACTACTTTTGTTTGGTCTCTTAGTTTCAAAAAGGAACTTTTAACTTTCACTCATTAACATTCCAAGTATAGCTATGAAAGCACAAGCATGGAAAAGACAAAGATCTTTACTAAGATGGAAGTTAGGGACCCTTCCTTTCAAAAACACTGACCAGCATCCTCTTCTCTGCTAGCTGCCGACACACAGTAGCTACATCTTTGACGTGTGTGGGGAACCTCTGCTGCCAGTGGTCCATGTTCGCTGACTTGTTGCTGAACTGCACTTTATCAAACATAACAGTCACAGCACTTTCTTCAAGTTTCTCAACTTCCCCATACAGAATAGGAATCCTTAAAACAGCAGCTCCTAGAGATGAATAATAGCAGATATTTTAATGCTGATTAATATTCTAATTTTTTCATGTAAGATGAAAGTGTGTAAATTTAAACATCCAAGTAGAAACTTTGTCTTTTAATAAAAATGCACCAAAATGACACAGCTCATTTGTAATAACAATAAAAAGATCACATTTAAGTGTATTCTGTCATTTGGAATATTTTTATATAAAACTTCTACATTATTCTGATCATTGAAAATAAAATCTATCATGACAACTAAATGCAATGAATAGGCCTTGACTGTCAGATTAAAAAATAAAAGCAAAAAAGGATATTTGGGGGACAACTGGGAAAATTCCTATATAGACTGTATTTAATTATAGTACTATATTAATGTTAAATTTCCTGAGTGTGATAACTGCATTGTAATGGTAAAGAACATCTTCGTTGTTAGAAGATACATGGTGAAATATTTTGGGATGAAATTCAACTAATTATCAATGGGTCTGACCAAAGTATACATATAAAAAAAATGGGGCAAAACATTAATAATTGGTGAATCTATGTGAAGTGAAGGGTGAGTGCTCACATAATTCTTCCAAACAATGATTAAGAAATTTTTTTTTTTTTTTCTTTTCAAAAATCTAAGGTCTTGCTCAGGCTGGAATGCAGTGACACAATCATAGCTCACCGTGGCCTCAAAATACTGGGCTCAAGGGATCCTCCTGCCTTAGCCTCCCCAGAAGCTAGGATTACAGGCATGTGTCACTACACCCAGCTAATTTTTTGTAGAGATGGGGGTCTCACCATGTTGCCCAGGCTGGTCTGAAATTCCTGGCTTCAAGGAATACTCCTCAGCCTCCCAAAGTGTTGGGATTACAGGCATGAGCTACCCATATCCAGTCTGATTAAGGAATTTTGTGGTATTTAGATGTATTAGTCCCTGCTGAGGGGATACAAAAGTCTTTGGATAATTAACACTTTAACTGAATGTCAACAAATATTCTCTTTTTAAAGTTAAATTATTGGACAAGTGAACATAAACATTGCTATGGTTTGAATGCTTTTGTCCCATCCAAAAACTCATGTTGAAAATCATCGATGCGACAGTGTTGGGAGGTGAGGCCTTTTGGGAAATATTTCGGTCATAAGGGCTCTGCCCTCACAAACGGATAGATTCATGCCATCATGAAAGGGCTTGTGGGAGAGAGCTCTGCCGTTTTTCCTCTTCTGCCATGTGAGGATGCAGAGTTCCTGCCCTCTGGAAGACACAGCAAGACCCTTTCACCAGACGCTGGCACCTTCACCTTGGACTTCCCAGCCTCCAGAACTATGAGAAATAAATTTCTATTTTTTATAAATTACCCAGTCTATGATATTCTGTTATAGCAGTATAAAACAAAAACAGGAATGTATTCAAGGATGATTTCTGCAGAATAATTTATCATACAAGAAAACTGAAAAACGAAATGTCCATTAGTGTGGTATTTTATACTGGTAGCTGCTTCTCAAAGACACAGTATAGTCCAAGACAGTAGTTTTAGTGCAGGGGAATCATTAAACGAAGTACTATGCAGCTATTGATAGGAATAAGATATCCCAGAGATGGTTCCACAGATACTAAAATGCAAAGACTGGGGGTGGGGAAATCAGAGTATGGAACAAGCATACATTTTCGTAAATACACAAAAAAATGCTTTTATATATAACCACATTTCGTGCTTATATCCCTGAGCGCTTTCATTCTTTGTAATTTAAAATTTCTCTTTTTTCTAGGAGGGTATAGTTTTTAATATATGTATATGTGTATGTATATACAAACATACATACAGGAAAAAAGATAAAACCCATACATATAACAGAATACCTCGATCTAAGAGAAAAGATATTTCCCTGGTTTTTGAAAATAGATTATAAAAATTTATACTATATGAATTGTTTTCCATATACAAAGATGTATATGTACATACTGGAAATGTAATTTTTTTAAACTAAAAGCATTGCATATATACAACAATCAAACAAAAAGGAGTCCTCAAATACAACTAGGGGGTAAAGAAGTTATGTCTTACCTAAATTATTCTCCAGGACAGCCTTTTCTCCTTCTAATTTTGTTTTGCCATATAAATTTAAGGGACTTGGTATGTCTTCCTCTCTATAAGGTGGATTTGTTCCATCAAATACATAATCTGAGCTAATGTAGATGAGAAATGCTCCAATTGCAGCTACCAAAAAAAAAAAAAAAAAAAAAAAGACGAATCTATTAAATTTTTACATGACATTATTCTTTAGTGGAATTCTGAATGCATTGGTCATGATATATAAAAGCAAATCACTTATAACTGATCTACAATATTTTAATCTTTAAAACCTCATTCATAAAATATTAATGAAGATTTTATAAAGTCATCATTACCTGCTTCCTTTGCTAAATTCCCAGAAGCATCTACATTAAGTTGAGAAGCAGTGTCTGGCTGATTTTCTACAACATCTGGTCTTCTCTCTGCTGCACAATGTACTATGACATGGGGCTAGAAGTTAAGCATTGATATATTTTTAGCCCAAAATTGAATAAAACAGGAATTATAGCCTTCCTAGGGTAAGTTAATTCAGAGAAAAATGTGTGTTAAATCAACATTCCTTCAACAAAGAATAAATAATAATTTTTAAATGTAGTTTTGTCATGCTTTTTTTCCCCAAAGTTCAAACTTCCTTAAAATATATATAGACACTGAAAAGGAAACGGTAACTTAGCAATTCCTCGACAAAACCAGAAAAAAAACTGTGTCAACAACTGTATTTCTAACTGAAAACAAGCTTCGTTCCCCAATGTGGATGGGAGAAAAGAGCTATCATTTATATACTATGAACTAATAAGTATTTCATAAATATATATCAAAGTGAGTAACAATTACAAATTAAATTCATAAATTCAAATCTCTTTGACCAATCACAAAGAAAATCAACAATCCACAAAAATTATATTCCAAATTGAGCATTTACTATGTCACCAGGACAGACACTGTAGGAGGAACAAGGATTTCATAATCTAGTGGAAAAGATAGGCACCTGGTTCCCAGAGGAGACAAGCCAGAGCTAAGATTTGGGAAGACCACTAATTTAAATTGGGTTTCTGTTACTTGCACTTTGAAGACCCCTAAATAATATAAAGAGTTTAAAAGCTCTAAGATAAATCCCACTACTGGGTATTTACCCAAAGAGAAAGAAGTCACTTTATCAAGAAGACACCTGCACTCAAATGTATACTGTAGCACAATTCACAATTGCAAAGATGTGGAATCAACCCAACCCAAATCAATCAAATTGATTGTGGAATCAATCCCATCAATTCATGAGTGGATTAACAAAATGTGGTATATGTATACCATGGAATACTACTCAATCATAAGGAAGGATGAATTAAAGCTTTTTGCAACAATTTGGATGGAACTGGAGACCATTATCCTAAGTGAAGTATCTAAAGAATGAAAAAACAAACACTGATGTACTTGCTATTAAACTGGAACTAACTGATGAGCACACGTGCAGAGAGGGAAGTAAAACTCTGTGGAGATGAAGCAGGTGGGAGGGAGGAGGCGGGGATGAGTGAAAACCTACCTAACAGGTACAGGGAACACTATCTGGGTGATGGGCATACTTATAACCCTGACTCGAGCGTAACAAAATTGATCCATGTAACCAAAAACATTTGTACCTTCTGGAATATTTTGAAATAATAAAAAAAGAAAAATATCTGAGGAAATATATCAAAATGCTTAAAAAAAAGAAAAAAAAGAAAAAAAAGGCATTTTCAGAGAAAGCATTACTTAGAAGGCACTCTGTAAACATAAGCTTTTTATAAAATGCTTCATATTTCTTTGTCAACCTGAGTCTCAACCTAACCTTTTTAAGGATTACACATACCTTGATATGCTTAAAAAAAAAAACCCAACACTATTTTGTTGCTGCTTAATAGGTTAGAGCTTTCAAGTAGAGTAACTTCCTTGAGAGCGAAGACATTTTTTATGTCATCCAGACAATTCTTAATGCGGTTTATATATATGTTAAAATATACTAAACCATACCTGAAAATCATGAATGATGTGATGAACTGCATTAGAATCCAAAAGATTAACCTGTTCAAATTTTGGTCGTGCTCTTCTAAAACCACAGCCAACGGCATGCCAATTATTCTCCTGAAATTCTTTGAATACAGCTCTGCCAAGAAGCCCAGTGGCACCAGTAACCAGAACCCGCCTATTGGGGATGTTAACTTCTTCCTAAAATGTGAAGGGGAAAAAAGGGATTATTTACTTTGAAAATCATTCTCTCAAAGAAATTAGTCACCATCATTGTTCAATAAATACCTCAAGTACTTTGATTTATATCTCATACCTACCTACAAGCCAAGTCCAAAGTTAGGACAAAGATTAATCAAACTATTACTATATCAACAGCTATATCACGTTTTAATCTTTTTAAGTTTTAATAATCTCATCCAAGAAAAAAAACACAAGATGACACTGCAAAGAATTACCTAGTTAGATTTACATTTCCTAATTGAAAGAAAATCTTATTTTTATCATTGATGATGCCCAAATGAGTAATAAATAAGGATTACATATACCTTGAATTTAATTAAAGCAACTTTAGTTATATTCTTCAGTTTATAAAAGTGTACAATTTGTTTTGCTCCTACACAGGTGACCAAAGGTACTCTTTGAGTCTCTAGAGAGAACTGTTTTAAGTTTGTTTTATGGCCCGATTGAGCATTTGGTTCTATCTGCCTATACAGTCACAAGTTGACATTTCTGGTCTTCAGTTTTTAATCCCAAATTTCCTTTCAAATCTTAATGATTTATCATATTTTGATGAGTCTGAGTTAGAGAATTAGTCAACATTTCAGAGGAATTTATGAGGAGGAAAATAAATTTGGTTCTTTCGACACTAATATATTTTCTAAGTTTAATGAAATTGGTAAATGTTCCTGAGTTAACTCTAAATTTACCTATATAAATTGAAATAAACAGATGGTAAGAAAAAATATTTTAAACTGATCTGTTTCTATTGTAAAAAAGAAAACGTTCCTTATACACAGAAATTAAAAAGAACCACTATTTAGGAAAGAACTTAAATGCTATGTTTCCAAGGCATAGTTTCAAAAATTTCTCTTCTTCCCAAAATGGGCAACACCAATTTGAGTCTTAGACTCTTAAAGACTATTTTTTTAAAAAGTTAAATTTTAATCAACTTCAGGCCTCTTTTATGTCAAAAGTTGTTACAGGCACCTAATTCTGAGCTGTCTAAAACGTTAAATATATATGCAATAACCAAAGACAGACTAAAAAATTTTTTTAAAAGATACCAAAATTAGGTATTGCTAGCACATGCAAAACCTAAAATGAAAAAAGGCTAATGGAGAAAGACAATATAAAAGGTAAATTCTTAGGATTTTTTTTTCTTGTTTGACTAATTTCAAGAATTTTAAAAGGTAAAAGAAATTAATTTTCACACAGAGGTAACATCATTCTATAGTGTATTTCCTCAAATACACATAGTATATATTCATCATTAAAAAAAAAAAGAAAAGAAAAGAAATTTCATCCAGGCTCTCTGGAGCAAAACTTGGCTCTAAGCCAATTAATCTACGAAAACAAGGATTCTGACCAGCAAAATATTTTCTTCGAATTTTGGCAAGAAAACAGCTCTAAAAAGACTGAACTGCAAAGAGGAAAAAACATGTCAGGTCTAGTAGAGATACGATCAGAAAACAATTTACACAGGATAAATACTATAAAGATTCCTGGGAAGATACTATAAAAGATGTATGATTTGGTTTCTTCCGAATTTCTCAGTTTTTACTTTACTCTACAGAAGCAAACAGGTAACAGTTCTTAGGTCTGTGGTTCTCAGGGTTCAGTGTGGATCAAAATCACTTAGAGGGATTTCAGATACAGTAAGTCTGGGGTGGGACCTGCTAACGTTTAGTCCTAACAAGTTCTCAGGTGATGCTGATTATGGTAATTTGGAGACTGCAGTTTGAAAAGCCCTGTAATCTTGAACTCCAGGAACATTCAAGGCTTTCATAAAGGTCCCTATCTTTAATTCAAACAAACCAAAAAAGTGCTATCTACCTTTCTAGAAAAGACAACTCTATTTTTTTTTTTTTTTTTTTTTGAGACAGAGTTTCCCTCTGCTGTGTAGCCCAGGCTGGAGTGCAGTGGCCTCATCATAGCTCACTACAACCTTGAACTCCTGGTCTCAAGTGATCTTCCCACCTCAGCCTCCCCAGTAGCTGGGACTAAAGGCATATAATCCACGACACTCACTAAATCATTATTTTTATTTTTGATAAAGACAGGGTCTCACTACATTGCCCAGGCTGTTCTCAAACTCTAAGCACTTAAATGATCCTCCCACCTGGGCCTTCCAAAATGCTAGGATTACAGGCCTGAGCCACCACACCTGGCCACAACAGTATCTTTCCTTCTTAAAATTGAAAACTAGAAGTCAAAGTATTATGTAATCCACAAAAGTTACTAAACAGTGAATTAAGATCTCTGCATACTTTCATTCTGTGAAGCACATTTTTTCCTCATTTTAATATTTGTTACATGAATGAAAAAGATATGCATTTTATCAATGTGTCATAGTTTGGCAGTACTTTTTGTTATCTTAATTGCATCTTGAAATAAGAACCCAAATGATCTTATAATCAAGAGCACCTTAGAAAAGATAAACTACAGTATTAAGTTTCAAGGTGAACAAAGCTCTTGAGGGAATATAATACACTTAGAAAAAGAACTGAGGTTGCATGGAGAAAATGCAACTTTATCTTTAAACCCTGGGGTACTACGTAAGGCGCATAGAAGAAAATATGAAACTCTACACGGTACCTAGTGGTCAGATGTAAATACTCAAGAATCTTCATTAGAAGAGTGGGGAACCTCCTATTTCAAAACTATTATGTTATATAAACATACATCACACACCTTTTAACCATAAGAACAGCCTTATTAGGGAAGACATTATTCCCAAAGGAATCTGAAGTCTAGAGATGTCAGTTTCGTCCACTGTAAAAGGGGAACAGCTGGGACCAGAACTTGAGTCTTCTTAAGTGGTCAAGCCAAATCCACTGGATTTTGTCTCAATCCTCCGAACTTATATTTGGTTTCATGAATGATTAAAGTTTTATACACTGCCACAAACCGTGGTATTGAGAAATTATTACAACTCTATTGATCTAACTCCTCATTGGTAAAAAGAGGTATCTGGACAAGATGACTAAGCCTCCTTCAACTTCAAAGTTCCACATTTCTAACATTTTCCATATTATTCTTACCACAAAAAGTCTAAATACAGAGTGAACTTCGTTTACTTAAATAAGGTAACTTTTCGTTTGAATATGTATCACTCTGAAATTAAAAGATGCCAAACAAATCTTCTATTTTTGAGTTTTTATATGAACAGTACTCTAATTGAAGCTTTTTAAAGCGTACACTGTTTTGTTGGATTTTGTTTGTTGGGGAAAAGAAGTATTCCTCTAAAAATTACCTTGGACTTTTTGACTCCATAAGTTATTTCTAAACCCTTCAAGGAACTCAGAATGAAAGAATACAAAGCTGTCTAGTTCACCCAAACCACAATAAAGACTTGAAAATATTTTGTTTGTCTGAAAAGTCTACTTTCTCAATTTTTATTATATAAGCAAATCAAGTATCAACTTAAGCTATTCTGCACACATCTCTGACTCTTATTGTATAAACTCTTAGATACATGGAATTCAACCACTTCAGGTGATCAGATTTACAGACATCAAAAAAAGTCTTGAAAGATTAAATACATACAAATGTAGATCTACTACATTATTGTTATTAATTATGCTATCTAATCAAATGATTCCGAATTAGACAGGTAATGGAAGATAAATGCTTCTTTTCAAATTACCTAACACAGTACTCCGGGACAGTGATTTCTACTTTATTAACTTCTACTAAAAATGTACTAGAAAAGAAGGAAATATCACTAATAAATAGTGATCATCTTAAATTTTAGTGACAAATATACCTTTTATTCTTAGAAACTTTTAAATTTGGCAAAGTTCCACACTTATTTTTTAATCCCCCCTGAGGTAGATCTTTTGAGTAGACACTCCTGGACTTTAATGAAACTTTCTAAGGTCCCCTGACTACTTAGGTGGCATTGGTCTAACTCTGTCACCCTATTGTACCCCACAGACAGTATTAACAGGAATCACTATAGGTTGCTTCTCTAACCTTAACTATAAGACAGTTCTCATTCTCATGAATGAGTTTTAATTCTACAGGTTGACGGTGCAACAAGTATGTTGCCAAGCTCTTAGCTGTTCCATTTTTAATCAAACAAAACATGAAAAGCCATTCTCATTTCTTTACTGAACCCCTGTGAAAATAGATTAACCTTTATACACACGCATATATGCATATTCATAAACAATACATAACATACACTCAGCACTGTTTGGGGGCACATAGAACAACACAGAGGTTTAACTAGACCCTGAAAGATCCAAAGTGATTTGAAAACACTAAATACATTTTGGAAGCACAAAAACTTTGCATTATCAAAAACGGCCATCTCCTATATGTTTTAGCTCCATGGACATACTAGTCTAGGCACTAACAATCCTATCCCCAACGCTGGATATATAATATGTTGTGTATGGATGACCCCTGGGACCTTTGAAATGGAATGGAGGAGAGGATGGGGGGATACCGGAAATAGTCTTCCTTCATGCAAACTTCACAGCGGTTCAAAGCCCGAGAAACAGATCTATAACTGAATCCCTGCACCAATTTTACTAAATGAAGTTGGGCCAATTTCTCTCCCTCTATACCTTAGTTTTCTTATCTGTAAAATGAGGCAATGACAGTATCTCATAGTTAAGATTAAAGTAATGCCTGTGAAGGGCATAACACTGGCCCTTGCACGAGCTAAGAGTTCATTAACTCGTCATCTCCAATATTGCTATTTCTGAAAAGCCACCTTGCCCCGCCTTTCTCGAAGCTATGAACTTGTAAGATCGAGGACTATGACCCAAAGATGAAGAAATGAAGAATCAAAACCGAAACTACTCTGAAAAAGCCCTCTATCCCTTCTATCCCCTCTATCCCCAGCAGCTGAGATAGAGAACTCAAAAGTAATATCTCCACATACTTGCTTCCGGCCGCAGTGGTTGGAAAACAAATCACTGACGGGTGTGCGCCGAGATAAACTCTGTGGCACCGCCCTGGGTTCTGAAGCTGGGGAGGCGGCGCTCAGAGAACTCCCTGCCCGAGGCTCCGACTCAGGCGGGATGCTCATGGAAAGCCTCCCTCTATCCTCGCCGAGATGTCTGGTCGCCCCAGCGCCCCATATTCCCACCAGAGACCGCCCCCCTCCCCAAGCCGACTCCCTCACCTCCACTAGCTCACAGCTTCCGGGAACAAAGTGGATGGAGAGCTCTTTCTGCCGCCCCACCATGCCCGCCGTCTCCGCGCCGCCGCCAGAGCGGCCGCAATCACGATCGCCACGGCCTCAGCTCAATAGCCCTGGGCCCGCCTCTTCTAGGCCTAGGTCGACCCCGCACCCCGCTTCCGGCTTCCGCCGCCATGGCCGCACCGTTGATTGGCCACGCTCCGCCGACCCCCAAGAAGGAGGCGGGCGCACGCGGGATGCTCCCAGCCCACGCGCCAACTCTTAAAGTGGTACGCAAAACAAAGGCCCTGACCTTAAGCAATGAATTTAAGTTTGGTTTTGGAGATTTTGTTTATCTGTGTACTTTTTCTTCTGATTTTTTTTCTTTTTTCGTAACCGAGTAGGGATTGAATTGGATCGCCTAGAATTTCCAGTTTGCAGACTGCACAGTGCAACATAAGAATCAACTGGGCATGTAATATACAAAATAGAATAAAACATTTTAAAGTCGTGGGCGGTGAGGGGGAGAAAGGAGCACAGAGAACATATCTCTAGAGCATTAGGTGTGGGTTTTGAAAGATTTAGAAAAAGACGGGATATAAATAAGTGTTGGCAGCTGAGCCATTTGTCTTCCAGGGATGCTGAAAAATAGTATGTGTGAAATTTCAAAAATGTGAAAGTATTTTTAACTAAAAAGGTGTGGGGGGGAGGAAGATGAACTATTTGGGTACTTCTTCAAAACGCAGGTTCTTTGACTTTGCCCACAATATCAGAATGAGAAACTGGTGGCAGAGCCCGGGACTCTACTTCTTAGTGGAGTTAACAAGGGTCAGGACCACACTTGGAGAAGCTCCGCCATGGGGGCTGCAGCTTTGAACTCTGGGTGCCCAGACTTGGTAAGAACCGAAAATTAAAGAACCAACCAGAGTGTAATGTTGGGCGTTCTACCATCTGAATTGCCTTTAAAATGTAAATCAGAAACAAGAGCCCTAAGTGTTGAGGCCCACCTAGCACCCAACTGATTTTCCTTCCACTTCAAAACGCAGGGTCCTCCAGGTAGAACGGGACGCCTGGGGAAATTTACCCAGAAGTTAACCCCCCAGCACAGGCAGTGAAGGAGTTGCGGATTTCTCTCCGAACAGCCCGTGTTCTTGTCCAGACACCCAGGACATCGGACTCTAAACGTCGCTGGCAAACGTCACCACTCCTTGGATTTTCGTAAGGCCTTATTTTCATAACCCTTTTTAGTTTTATTTAGAGCTAAAGGCCAGGCAGCCTTTTAAATAAGTTTTTCTTACATCAGAGGTCAGTGACTTTCCTTCCTCCCCAACTCCCAACAAAACTCATTTTCTTATTCAAGTAAACAAAGTTTCTTTGGAACAGTAACTGCCCGAAGTCACTCACTTTTTGATTTTGTTGTTTTTTTGTTTTAATCCAGGCTGTTACTGTTCACCAGTCTAGCGTTATTTAGGGAATCCTTGAAAGGGCTGCCTCGGCACTCAACAAGAGTAATCTGGGGACAACAAAGAAAGAGTGGGGGGAGGGGCCAGATCCAAGATCCTCTCCGTATGTCTCCCTTAAAAACTAGGAATTTTTTTTTTAAAGTTTCTTGTTGCAAAGTTTGTTGTAATCTAACCCTGGGCGGGGGGCAGTGTTCACCGGGAAGATTTAAGTAAGTACAGGCATATGCAATTAGCATTTTGATTCTCACAGCAGCCTTACAAAAACTTTAACTTGACTACACTTGGGAATCTGATTTGCTACTTGCCCCGTGAAAGCTGGGTATAGGTGTAGGGGCAGATGTTTAAGTATGGTTTTTTAATCGTTTTCTTTAATGATGATAGAGTCTATGTGAATCAAACGCCATTCTTATACAGACAATACCCAACTTCGTATGGTGGCTAAGTCTATAAATGTAAAGAGCAGCAACTAAAAAGTTATGTTAGAAGATTCAATTCATACAATGCCTGGAACATAAGAGAGATAAATTCCGTATTTATATAGAACCTTCACATACATCACTACATTTAATTTGGTAAATGAAACTGCTGTTCTGTTTTGCATTTTATTTTTGCCAGTTAATGAGACTTAGCTGAGCTCTCCATAACCTGGTTCCCTAGGTCAATAACTAAAGTTGGTTTATTCGTCTATGTCCCTAGGGTGTGTTTTAAGGAAATGAATGACACCCGTTTCTATTTTCTTTATACACCCATTCTGCTTTTACCAGGCATTCACTGGAATGCTTTAAAAGCAACTCCTACTCTAGAATGCTTCATTTCTTGAATTGCTAGCTCTTACCTGTTCCATGTCCTCCGGCATTTCGGGCATGATTCCAAAATTATTTCAGGAACACAGATACAGGACGGGTCTCAGCCTCTACCTTCTCTTGCCGGGTCTTTGTTTGCTTCTGCCTGCAGGGAGCGCAGGCACGCCAAAATGTGAGGCGCAGCTTCACTTGACCTTTTAAATTAGCATTTTGATTCCAATCCCGGAATCTCGTGCAGTTTTCCACATGGCAGTAAACTGGCAGCTGATTCCCCATAGTAGTCTCGAAAATACCCAATGAGAAGTTTCATGTTTAATTGTCAACCAAGCCAGGGTACATTAGCAAAACCATTTGGTAGAACGAACTATTAAAAAAAAAAAAAGCCCAACAACTTCCTGTCAAGACTTGCTGCAATCTTTTTGCAGGAGAAAAGCATGTGGATCATGCAATTGATTCCCGTTCTGAAGGGAACGGTTTTTATAATTTCATTCAGTTACGCCTTATTGCTGCAGAATATGTTTAATAAAATTCTCCAGTGTTCCCCCAAGTGCTTTTTTCCTTTTATTATTGGTATTATTTTTACTGGAAATCCTCTTATCTTCTAACCCCTACCCCCCTCCCTGGCAAGTGCTTTTTAATTATTACAAAGGGCAGTAAAAGGCACTGTGGTAGCAGCACACAGAAATTAAAATGCAACAGGTCATTTTCATTAACCCCATCCCCCCATCTGACTGAGGGAATGGTAGGTAGAGTAGCCTTAAAGGATTAAGGACTTCTAGATGAGTGAAGCCTGCATGCACCACAGAGTAGACAGAATGAAATTATTTTCTAGGAGTGAAGCCCAGTAATATTTTTAAGTTTCAAGAGTGATGAATGTGCTCAGTTAAGTTTTGAACACCTGTACCAATTTAAGAACAACAAAAATTGCCATTCAAATTGAGCCATTCTCAGCGATAAGAAAGAGTGAAATAATATTTTTGGAGCAACTTGGGTGCAAATGGAGGATTTTTTTTTTTTTTTGAGACAGTCTCTCTGTTGCCCTGGCTAGAGTGCTGGGAGGTTTCAAGCCTAGCTCACAGCAACCTCAAACTCCTGGGCTCATGTGATCCTCCTGCTTCAGCCTCCCAAGTAGCTGGGACTACAGCGACTGGCCACCACCACTGGCTAATTTTTTGTTTCTATTTTTAGTTGGCCAGCTAATTTTTTCTATTTTTAGCAGAGATGGGGGTCTCTCTATTGGTCAGGGTGGTCTCAAACTCCTGCCCTCAAGCGATTCTCGGCCTCCCAGAGTGCTAGGATTACAGGCCTAAGCCACTTCTCCTGGCTTGGATGCCATCACGCCATTATTGTTAGGGTGGTGAGCTAGTGTAGAGCTGGTGCACTTGGGTTTGAGAAAAATTTTTCCAAAGATTAGAGTAGAAGGAAGGAGTTTATTTTACTTTCCCCAAAGTGGGAAAGGGCCAAACACGAGAAAGAAAATGGAAAAGTGTGTTGGCCTAGAAAACCGGCTACTCGGACCTTTTATTTGGAAAAGTAAAAAAAAAAAAAGATGAAAGATGATTTATGGTTGTAGTCAACTGGGTGTTGTGAATTGCCATATCTGCTCCTTCTATTCCTCTTAACTGCAAGCAGATAATAGAATGGCTGTATGAGGCTGAGACTGATGTTGTGTCTTCTTTGCCAGGGGAAGAGGCTTCCCCACTCCCAGTGAGGGTGCCCTCCAACCCCGTCTGGGAGGATTAAGGCTGTATTACCTGAGGAAATAGTAAAATGGCCTCCCCTGAGGCAGTCGCCATGTCTCTGTCCTGTAACTATGCAAGACAATGATGATTCTCCTCAGGACCCACCCACCACCTCTTTGCTTCTAGACCTATAACTAGACTCAAGTTTCAGCAGGCCCCTAAGGGTAGGGAATGAACTGTTAGCCATGAAGAGAGATGCTATATGCTATACGCCAAAAGAATTACTTAAATTTTCTAATTTATACATACAGAAATCTGGGAACATGTGTGGGGATGTACACTGAAGGCGTGGGATAATGATGGAAGAAATAAAGTTGGATCAAGCCGAATTTATTGATATGGGCTCACTAAGCAGAGATTCTTTATATAATGTTGCAGTTTGGGGAGTTAGAAAGGGCACTCACAGTTTCATTGGTTGACTGAAACATGGAAAAGATGGCCTCCATTGAGTGAACTGGAAATGTTGGACTTGCCTTGGTTTAATGGAGAGGATGGGATTAAAATATTAGAATGTGAGAGTGGGTTTGTCACTGGGAAGGTGGAGAAGGCATCCCTTCTGAGAAAAAAATCTGAGGAGAGCCCCAGCATCCTTTTCCAAACTCTATGATTGTTCTTTGAAGGCCAGAACTTACAGTAGGAATTGCAGTCCCTGAAGTAGGAAACCTAAATGCAATGGGAGCAATGAATCCCAGAGTAGCAGGGGCCACGGGATGGGCCCTGCTACTCTGGGAACTGCCAAAGCAAGGTGGCATGGTTATCATAATGAATGGCAGATCCAAAAGAACCATCAGAATAGTCTATCTTGCACAGACCTCTTGCTTTGGCTAGTTCATGGTTTCCCTAGAAGTGAAAGAGATATGGAGCCTGTTAAATTCTTTCTTGATCTGTATAAGCAGAAACGTTCTAGGTCAAGTGAACAAAAGTCTAACTTGTGTCATGAAAACAGAATTATGGTCCCTTAATTCCCAGATTGACCCACTTTACAGACTCCCAAACCCTCTAAATGAAGGGGAGGCTGGGTTTCCTTGAGGAAGGACCCTGGTACACTACTGAAAACTTATACTGTTAGCCTTTGTCCCAGCCTTTCTCAAAGGGACATACAGCCTTTTAGCAGGGTAACTGTACATTGGGGGAAAGGCAATAATCTGACCTTTTGTGGACTAGTGGAACTGGCTCTGAACTGACAGTAAGTCCAGGAGATCCACAATGTCACTGTGGCCTACCAGTCAGAGTAGAGGCTTATAAAGGTCCGTTGATCAAGAATTTTATCTAAAGTCCATCTCACAGTGGGCCCAGTGGATTCCTAAATCCATTCTGTGGCTATTCCCCAGTTCTAAGAATGCATAATTGAAATAGACATACTCAGGAGGTGGGATGGGAGAATACCCACATTGGTTCCCTCACCTGTGGAGTGAGGACTATTATGGTGGGAATGGCTAGGTGGAAGCCACTGGAACTGCCTGTACCTAGAAAAATTGTAAACCAAAAGTAATACTGAATTCCTAGAGCAACTGAAGATTAGTGCCACCGTGGATCTTGGAAAATTACAGTGGATTATCATAAGCTTAACCAGGTGGTGACTCCACTTGCAGCTGCTGTACCAGATTGTGGTTTCATTGCTTGAGCAAATTAACACAGCCCTGGCACGCAGCTATTGATCTATCAAATGCCTTTTTCTCCATCCTTGTCTATAAGGCCAACCAGAAGCAGTTTGCTTTTATCTGGCAAGGACACCTTCACTGTCCTACCTCAGGGATATATCAACTCTCCAGCCCTGTCATGATTTTGTTCACAGGAATCTTGAATGCCCTTTCCTTTCATAAGGTGCCACACTGGTCCATTACATTGATGCCATTATGCTTACTGACATGAGTGAGAAGTAGCAATTACTTTAGACCTATTGGTAAGATACTTGCATGCCAGAGGGCAGGAAATAAATCCAACAAAAATTTAAGGGCCAACTACCTCGGTAAAACTTCTAGGGGTCTGGTGTTGTTGGCGAATGTTGAGATATCCCTTCTAAGGTAAGTGGTTGCATCTGCCCCCCTCCTACAACCGAAAAAGGGGCACAATACCCAAAGGGCCTCTTTGGATTTTGGAGAAAACATATTCCTCATTTGGGTCTATTACTCTGGCCCATTTACTGAGTGACCTGAAAAGCTGCTAGTTTTGTTTGGGGCTCAGGATAAAGGGCTCTGTAATAGGTCCAGGCTATCGTGCAAGCTGCACTGCTGCTTGGGGCCATTACTGCCTTGCAGATCAAATGGTATTTGAAGTGTCTGTGTCAGATAGAGATGCTGTTTGGAGCCTTTCGCAGACCCCCTATAGGCAAATCTCAGGGCCAGCCATTGGTATTTTGAAGCAAAGCCCTATCTATCATCCCCTTCATCCTCTGCAGATAACTACTTTTTTTATTTTTCCTCCCCCTTTCGATACAGAGTCTCGCTCTGTCACCCAGGCTGGAGTGCAATGGTGGGATCATAGCTGACTATAACCTCAAACTCCTGGGCTCAAGCTATCCTCCTGCCTCAGCCTCCTGTGTAGCTGGGACTACAGGCATGTGCCACCATGCCTGATTTTTTATTTTGTGTAGAGGTCGTCTTGCTTTGTTGCCCAGGCTGGTCTGGAACTCCTGGACTCAAGTGATCTTTCCCAAAGTGCTGGTATTATAAGCAGGTGCCACCACGCATAGCCATCTACTTTCCTTTTGAGAAAAAGCTCTTGGGCTGCTACTGGGCCTTAGTGGAGACTGAATGCTTAACAATGGGCCACCAAGTTACCATGTGACCTGAGCTGTCCATCATGAACTGGGTGTCTATCTGACCCACCAAGCCATCAAGCGGGGCATGCACAGCAGCACTGCCTCATTACATGACAGTGGTAGAAGCGGAAGCTTTGAATTATTTTATTTTATTGGACAATTTTTAAAATCTCAATATTTCAGCTTACACATCTTAAATAGAAACATTAATGTAATTTCATGAAGTACAAATTGAATACTTGGAATTCTTTCATCTACCTAAGGGTAGGCAGTCAAAGTTAAATATAATATAAAATACCCATTACAAAATAATGTCAACGAGAATGAAATAATTTCAACAGGTTTCTCAGGTACTGCCTTTCATGATTCTTGATGCTTCACAGTTCAGTAGCAGTTTGTATTGCCTGAAAGGATTATGGAAAAGTAGTATTAGTATTGTAAATTAAAACTAATTCATCAATCATTATATTAATAAACTAAGAACAGGCATCCTATATTCTCTAAGGCAGATGAAGCAATGCTTACATTGTGCAGCATAATTTTTATATTCCTTTATTCACTATTTCAATCAATTTTGATTTATTGTGATTAAGGACCTAAGAGACATTTAGGTTAAAATGCTAAGGGTGTTATACAGGGAATAATTTGGTGTGTGGGTCAAACAAGGCTTCAAGGAAAATGTGATTTGAACTGGGCTTAAAGGACTGGCAGGATCTGGATAGATAGAAAAGAGTATAGAAGAAGGGGGAAAAAGGCATTGTATACAATGATCTCAGTAAGAACTTCTTTTATATCAGAAGGTGTCAACAAATTTTCACAGTTTGTAAAAATGAATAATTTGCTAAATGCTGTGAAAGCAAATCCAGAGGAAGATGACACTTCTTTTTCATTCCTTACCTTCTTTTAATGGGGTTTTGAGGGCAAAATTTTCTTTACTTTCATGATGAAAAGCCTTTGAAGGATCAAAGCGTTTGATACCCAGAACTTGATTCAATTCCTCCTTAAGTTTTGTCTCACTTTGTTTCTTTTTAGCAAGCTGGGAGCGGAGTTTTGACACCTCCTATATGAGAAGAATAGGTAACTATTAACGATTATGTCAGTGAAACATGTTATCGATGTTGCCGGCAAATTCCAACTTCCTTATGTTATCAAACCTAAATGGCAAAAATCACTAACAGATACAGACTTTAAGACTGAATTACAAAATGACTTTAAATAGCTGTGACAAAGGAGATAAGTCTTTTAAATCTTCTTGCCCCCCTACAGCTACAAAGCTATTTTTCTGATAAAAGTTTGACTTAAAATTAATTGTAGGGATCAACTTCTGGCATGACAGCATGAAAGCTCTGCTGACCTCCCTAGTGAAACTAAAAATTACAAAAAGGTAACCAGTTCAAGCCTCTGAAAATGGTCCTAAGGGTAAAATAGCAAATGAAGTATCTATTCAAGGAAATCTATAAAAATTTGGTAAGAAAGATGAGATCATGGCATTTGAACCAAACTGCTCCTTCCATCCCACTCCCAGCTTAGACAGGCAGAGACCTTGCCCCAGACTGCTATAGCCGAGAACATGTGGCTCCCTCTTCCAACTCCCAGACAGAGGCTTTTCCTCCCACGGGGAGCAGGACATCAGTGTTTCTCATCAATGCCACCAGCTCCCTGTTGCTGAGGTTATGTTCTGGACAAATGCAGTTGAGCAGGGCAGATCCCTTCCTCCACTCAGCCTCACTTATGGGATAGAAGCTCTATCTTGGGCATGTTGTGCTAAAAATGCTGAAACTCTGATCACCGTTGCTCTGCCTCATGAGGCAATGGTTCTGTACCAAAAGAAGCAAGCCAAGAGAACCTGAAGCTATCCCTCAGCCCCCTTCCCCACAAGTCCACTGAGAACTCAGCTACTAGGGCAGAGAGATCAGAGAGAAGCATGTCACTGTCCCCCATTTCCAGCTCCAGCGTCCTGGCTCAGAGATTTTGTCTGGGGGGAAAAGCAGGTCACGAGAGAGAGAGAGAGGGAGAGAGAGAGAGCCTAATTTCTTCCCAAAGGAATTGACTTCACTTGCAACCAAGCTTGGAGAAGTGAAGCCTAAGGGTGATCTAAAGAACAGTGGTGAAAATGGTGAAAGGGAATTGGGAGGAGATTCAAGATACAGGCTAAACTTAGGCTGGCTAGGTTGTAGAAGAAAACTAGGAAATGAGACAGCTGGGAGGAGCCCTCCCAAAGTCAGAACAAATCAGGTCAGTGCTTGGTAGCACTGATCTCAGACACAATTCCCACAAAAGAGCCAGAATTTGATTGGATTAATTTGTAGGGCAATTTATGTCCTTGGATACTGTTGAAAACAGGGCAACGAGCCAGCAACCAGTGGTGTTGAATAGCCATGTGTGGTCAGTGAAGGAGGAAGACAGCCCTACCAAAGCAAGTGCCATCCCAGGGTGACTGTGGGCACGTCCCAAACTCCACCTCCCTGAGTAGCAACATCAGAGGCACAACACTGTTGGGGGGTGGTGGTAGTGAGGGTGGAATACACTTCACCAAAATAAGCCAGCAACTTATGAAACAAATAAATATATAGTTAGATACTAACTCCCCACCGCAATATTTTTAATAAAACTAAATATTTTACAAACCGATTTGAGTTGGCTATTTTCATCTTTCAACTTCACAACATGCTTGATTTTCTGCTTTAAATTCTGATGACCCAATAATTTAGCATACGAATCTCTTATTTTATTTAGCTGTTCCTGAGCTGCACCGTGTTCATTCAACAATGCCTGTTTCTCTGCTTCAAATGCATCCAGTTGTTGCTGAAAAAGGTTTTTTTTAATAAAGTTAATACTTAAAAACTTAAATTTTTTTTCAAAAACTTTTCCTTTGCAAAAACTTAAATCTTGCTAGTTTCATATAAACTATAAAATGAACTAAATAAAATTTTTTAAAAACCCAACAAAAACAGAGTATGCTTACATATTCTCAGGGCTCTGCATAGATTGTCTATGAAAATCTTTTAAACTTTGCATTTTTCATTTTAAAGATCATTAAAACTGAGGTAAAGAAACAAGAAAGCCAGCTAGCCAGCCTTACCTGTACCAGATGGATCACCATAATATAACCAACACTGTACTTCTAGTTAAGTGCAAAAATTAGCATTTATCCTTTTTTCTTTTAAAAGATCAGCATATTAATTTGAGAAACACTGAGGTCATAACAAAATGCATCACACAGATTGTCAAAAGCTCATATCAGGAGAACCTTCTGCTCTATTAACTTTAAGTTCCTTTTTAGAAAGTATTTTTTAACCTATGAAGGCTACATTAAACAATTATGTCAATTTGTCAATTATACCTCAATAAAGCTGGAAAAAGATTTATGCCTAATACAATTTATAAGTGTTCTTTAATAGGAAGCTCAATTGGCATTGTAAGTACACAGCAAAGTGATCTTGCAGAAAGTCACGATTGTGACTGTAAAAGGGAACAAAATGAATTCCTAACATAAATCCAAGTAAGTTTGCTCCTAACTGACAAACCTGAAAAGGTTCTGTTTTACTATACAGTTCTTCATAAAGGAGACGCCACTTATTAACTTCTTCAGTTAATTCCGCTATTGTATTTTCTTGTCCAGATTTTCTGCATGGAAAAATTAAACAGTTTATTTTTTTGAGACAGTTTCGCTCTGTTGCCCATGCTAGAGTGCTGTGGCATCAGCCTCGCTCACAGCAACCTCAGACTCCTGGGCTCAAGTGATCCTCCTACCTCAGCCTCCAGAAAATAGTTTATTTTAAAAATAACATCATAGCTGACTTACATGGCACTCAGGCTTTAATCCTAGATTACCTTGCTTCTTCATCTTCCAGTTGTTTCCTGAAGTTCTCCTCTTGTTGCTTAAGTTGGTTCTGTAAATCAGTTATTTGTTTAAAAGAAGAAACTGTGATTTCTTTAATTTCTGCTTCTTTAAGTGCCGACTTGGTCTGCAGATCTAGAAGTATCCTTGAGTTTGAGAGAGAAGAGTTCACTAAACTTCACAGCCATTTCAATTACTTTTTTCTTTTTAAACTCAAGGATCTCTTCAAGAATTACAATTTTTTTTAAGTGAGTAAATTCTTAATTTCCAAATTAATATCACCAAAATTTAAGCCATAGGTCAATTCCCTGTCCCAATTCACTAACTGGCTTTCAACAACAATAAATTGTCTTAATGGTTCTAAGGCCATTATTTATTTATTTGTTCTACATACCTTGCATATTCTTGATTTGCGCTCTCAGTTGCCAATATCTGATGTTGAACATCCTCCGCACTTTTCTCGGCCTTGGCTACTTTTTCAAGTAGTGATGAGTTCTCTAGCGTAAGATCTTCTATCTCACTAGCTGTTAATAGTTTATAGCTTATTAAAAAGAAAAAATCAAAACATTTTTCTAAGTACTGTATAAGTGACACACATACAGCTAATCAGTTTACACTTTGTATACTTGTAAGTTAAAACAAAACCTTATATTCATATATTTACACAGGTAAGAATTCAGTGTTCTGAGGTAAGTACTAATGAGTTTACATGCATTTGCTGTTTGTTCAAAGGAAAAAAATATCAAATGCTTACTATGTGTAGGAAGTATGCATAATGAGATTAAAAAAATTAGCTACCAAACATGAAAATTACTCCAAATCAAAAACTATATACAATCCCTGCACATACTGTCACAGAGTTTTATGGTCTTGTGGGGAAGATGAGGAAATGCTTCTCTTGCTCTTTGAAAAAAAAAAAAAAAAAAAAAGGAATAAATATATAATTAAATTTGTAATAAGTGTTATGAAGGAAAAGTACAAAGAACTTTAAGCTAATGGAAGAGGGGAACCTTCATTTAAAGACCTTTCTGAAGAGTTTATAGTTAAGCTGAGACATGATGGGAAAGGAGTTAGCTAGACAGGGGAAGGTATTTCAGAGGATGAAGATGCATATGTGCTTAGAGGCACGTAGAACATAGTCTATTAGAAGGTGAGACTGGAGCTTGATGAATAAGAGGCAGAAACAGAAGCTAGAAGCATAAGGCAGGCCATCACCACAGGGCACAGTGGGTTTACCTGAGGGATAAAGGGGAGTCATTGACAATCTCCCAGTAAGTGTGTATATTACTCTAGAGATCTGAGGAGAATGAACTGGGGAAGGGGCAGGAATGGAAAACTGGAAGATCAACTGGATGACAATTATTTCTATATAAATGTAGTCAGAGTACCAGGTGACACTGAATGCCCATTTACGTTCGGTGATTATGGAATTTAGTCATACCAATCATCTTTGTGTGATTGCTTTGTTGACAGATTTTTCTTAAAAACCCCTCCCTGCTCACATTATATTTAGGAGTGCAGGCTTCCGTCAGAAATACCTTTCAAACTGAGCAGTAACATCCCCGAGGTTTTGCACTGTGCTATTATACTTTTCCTGCAAAAGCAGGGTGGCCTGAGTGTTAGCAGCATTATTTTTCTCCAGTTCAGCTTCTTTCCTAAGAAAAAGGAACAATTACAAGATCAAGCGTTAACTACAAATAATTATCCTAAGAAAGAAAATAGTATTTACCTTTGAAACTGTGAATAGTGTATCTCCTATCTTCATCTTTGCATTAGCTACTGGACAGCATAGATTCAAGTTTATGACCCACTTCTAATAGCATGTTTTAAAAATGCACTAACTTTTCTATTGGCTTCATCTTATCTTTCCTGCTTTTACTTTACTGTAAAAATTTTGGGGTAAGAAGGTAGGGTAAAAAGACTCTAAAACAGAATCTTCTGGCAGCAGCCAAGGCTAAAGAATACAAAGGATTACCAGTTAAAAAGCACTTGGATTGAATAAAGTTTAATTTTCTACATCAAACACTTAAGAAATATTAAGTACAGTTAAAGACACTTCATTTTAAAAGTTCTTTGGAAGAGTTATAGGGCTTTGTGTTTTTATTCTGATTATGTGAATAGCCCACATAATACATTGTATTCAAAGATTCAATAACTTCTTTAATGAATTATTTTGCATAGACAGAATAGGTTTTAAGTCATCTTAATAAATATATACTACAAATCTCAAAGTTAAAAAAATATAAATGGTGATAAAATTTTAGATAAGCATATGAGCTTATGAGAGATTTTAAAGAACATATAGAACTAAAAACTGTAAATGAGCATTGTGCACATACAGAATAAGTTAGACTCTGGAACAAGATGAATAGCTGATCAAATTCATTCTGTAATGAGTGTGGGGATTTAAAAACTATAAACACCATAGCAAAAGCAATCAAATATTACCAAAGGCTTTGTAATAAAAATATTTTCTTCACTGTCCCCTAGAGGAATCACATTCAATTCTCTTAGTTTTTCTTTGAAGCCTGAAATTTCCAGGCTACAAGAAACCTTAGAGATCATCTTATAAAACTCCTTTGTTTTATATCTAATGGGGTGGAAAAATAAAGAAACAAACTAAGATCGTCTTGCTCAGAATCACACAGTTAACACATCTCATAATAAAATCTTTATCTCTTGACCACTAGACCAGAGTTCTTTGAGTTAGAATAAATCATTGTCTCAACTTTCTTTCCTCTCTGAAAATAATATCTTCTACTCAGTTTCTTAAGGCTGCTGTTCCCTGAGTCTGGCTGCAGTATAGAATAATCCCCCTAATTGCACTTTTGTACTGTCCCCCCAAAAGCAGAGACATACAAAAGTTGGTGTTCATTTTCATCATTAATCAACACCAGAAAACAGAAAAGAGTCTAACAAAGTACCCAACGAGATAGATACACATGTGTGAGATATGTTACAGTACTATAATCTCATGTCTAGTCCATGGTTCTTTGTTAGAAAATGTTTTAATGATGAGATACTAAGGATTTAAATAATTCATTATTTTACTTGAAAATTGAACTCAAGAATCAAACTGGATATTTTAATTTAAATAAATGCAGTGAAGAAGGAAGCATAATATGATGGAAACAAGGAGCTAGAGTTAGAAACAGGAGATTTCAGGCTTTCTACTTTGATCAATTTCTTATTTTTTGCATGTTTCTCAGTTCTATTTCTTTTTAATCATTCCATATTTTATTTCAAAATAACGTTTCTCAGTTTTGTTTTTTTTTCTCCCATTTTGCTATTTATTAATATCTGAGACCGGGTCTTTCTATGTTGCTCAGGTTGGACTGCAGTGGCTACTGACAGGCACCATCATTGTGCACTACAGCCTTGAACTCCTGGGCTCGAGTGATCCTCCAGCCTCAGTCTCCTCACTAGCTGGGACTCCAAGCACTTAGCCCGACCCATTTTGCTTTTTTATTACTACTTTTGAAGTGTGTGTTTGTGCTTTTTCAAAAACGTAACTAAAGGTGTAACTTACACTGTGTAAACTGATGTACACATAGACAAAAAATGAAAATGATTTTCATTAAAGGGCAGGATTCTTTAAGTTCATTATTGTTGTAATGCGGATGTCCAATAATTCTTAGAAAATATAAGTAGTAAAGGAGCACAAAACTTTGGTAATTTGTTTACTAAAACTCTTTAATTAAACCTCTGGCCTTACAGGAAAAAAGGGCAATGCTTTTACTCTGGCTGTCTTACTTGTTTGCATGTACATCCATGCATGTGTTTTACCTCTCCATTACTTACTTGTGAAATAATTTCAACCTCACACACGCACATGAAT
This sequence comes from Indri indri, assembly GCA_004363605.1. Taxonomy (NCBI): domain Eukaryota; kingdom Metazoa; phylum Chordata; class Mammalia; order Primates; family Indriidae; genus Indri; species Indri indri. The sequence goes on along the minus strand of RJWJ010011621.1, from coordinate 6,475 downwards.
GATGTGAGAATCCTAAGAAAATATACTTGAAAATACTTTTTAACATTTGAAGTCACACATAAACATGAGGTCCTGTTATTACAAACCCTTTCAGCTTTTCTTCTAGGAGTTTGAGTTCTTCAGCTTTAAGTTTTGTTTCTTCTTCCAATTGCTTGACCAGCCTTTCAGCTTGTTCCTCCTTTTGCTGTAATTTATCGAGCTCATCCAGTGCTTGCTTTAATTCTTCCTCAAAGAGGTTCCTCTCTTTAATCATTTCCTCTTGAAAAGAACATAGCTTCTGCTGAAGACTAGAAGATAATTCCTATATAAAAACAGAAAACCATCAAAATAATTTAAAATGACATTGTGAGGTGTTACTAAGAGACAAATAAGAAGCACAAATAATTAAGTATGAAACCTAAATTCAAGAGTTTCAAGGAAACTTAAAATAATAAAAACTCATTTTTTTTCATGCATTATATTCTACACCTTAACACTGTGGCAAGTATCATTTCAGGCTTTTTTTCTGTGCAAAACAAACACAAACTTCTTATAAAACTAAAATTATATTTTATATCTGTTTTACAACTAGTTTTTACATATACTTTGATATATTTTTTTCACATATAAAAATGTATTGTGGTTTCATTGTTACGTAAAATTTTAAGTTACATAATACACAAATACATCACTATTACGAAAAAATTCTAACATTCACAAATGAAGTGAATATTATCTTTCACTACTCCCCACCCCAATTTCAGTTTTCCTACTCCAGAAATAGCCACTAGTTCGGAATATATTTGCCTTCTGGTCTTTTTCTATATGTTTATATACATACATATATTTTAGATATAAATAATATATACTCTGTGTATATAAATGTCATTTTAAAAAATCATAAAGATAGTTGTTGAGATCTTTCCAGGTTAGTATATATAGATCTATTCCATTCCTTTAGCAGTTGCAGGTTGTCCAACAGTTTACTATTTCACATCAGTGCACGCAAGTACCTGTTGGCCCAACTCTCACCAGTGTTTTTTATTATCAAATGTTTTAATTTGTGCCAGTCTTGTAAGTGGGGAAAACATTTCCTTACTATAGAGGTGGAGCATCTTTTCATGTTTATAGGCCATCTGAATTTCTCCTTGAGAATTATCTATTTCCATCCTATGCCCAAGTTTTTTAGTGGACTTTTTTTCTCATTGATATGTAAAATGTTCTTTATGTAATCAGGATTTAAAAAATTGTTTTTAAACAATTTTTCTCCTGTAATTAGATACTCTTTTACAAGATAACTGTAAATATCTACATAGCCTACATAAGTCTGTGCCAGAAAATTTTTAAAAAACAATTTCCTTATTTTCCTGTACCTATTATTTGTCATTTTTTCACATTAATAACCCTGTGATGAACATGTGGTAATGATATGTAGCTAAATCTTCAGCATATCCATAATTATTTCCTCAGGATAAGACTCTTAAAAATAGAATTGTTGGATCAAAGGATAGACACAATTTAAAGGTTTTCTGATACAAAGAAACATTTATGACATAAGTTTTTTTTTATAGTGTGGTAAACTACCTTCTCTTGTTGCAGAAGTGAATCAGTTTGTGACTCTTTTTGTTGAAGTTTTTCCCGTTCTTGTTTTTCAAGAATAAGCTTCTCTTTTAAGTTTTGCATCTCGGCATTTAGATTTTCATCCTCTTCTCTATTCCTGTTTACAAGTTCTTCTATAAAAGGCAAAACATTAAAAATACTGTAACTAGATACTAACATTAATTTTGAGAAACCCAGACTCCCATTATATTCCATTATACTGCTTACAGCACATTATTACAGAGCAAGTGTCTCCAAAGAAAAAAACCAAAACTGTGAAGTTTGCATTACCACTATATATATTATATGCTATAGGTAATAAAACTTCCCACTGCTTTAAATGGCCACCCAGTGGAAAAGTTAAGAATTGCACAATTGTATATATTTCAATCAAGGCAAATAAGACTGTATTGAAAAAAAGAGAACAAACATAAGAGTAAAAAACTTGAAAATACAGAACACGGATTTTTATTGTTGTCATTTAGATAACTATATTAAAAAAGTTATTTTTATATATCAGTACTTTTCTTAAATAGTGTAACACTTAGCTAAAGAAAGTATAATAGCTATATAAATACTACATTCATTACCTTTTTCTTTTTCAAGCAGCTGACATTTAGTATTCAGGTCTTCTACTTGTTTAGACAACATAATGTTTTCCTCAAGAGACTGCTGAAGGCTTAAAATTTCATGATTCTTCTCTTTCAAATTTTCTTCTAACTGGGCAATATCTAGCTTGTATTTTTCCACTTGATCTGATGTACAACTGCATTAAAACAAATTTTGAAGAGCACATATATTTAGGCACAGGGAAAATTAACAGAAAAATGACAAAAATGATGTATTCAATTATTCCACGAAACGAGGTCCAATTTAAAGCTGTTCATTATTACCTAATTTCTTCAATATATTCTAAGAGTTTTTCTGTTTCAGATTCTTCATCAATCTTCTCTTTCTCTATTGAAACACTAAAAAAAATTGCGTATGTTAATATACACCATTTATTTAATAATCAACATAATGCTTATGTATCAGTTACTGTCATATTAGGCAGGCTGACTCTGGAGTCCAAACTTTTAACCATGATTTTATGTGACCTCTCAAGTTGACAATTTACAGTCAAACAGCAGACTAGAATTTTTATTTAAGTGAAAAAGCTTTCTGAATATATTTTGCTAAAAGAGTTATGATGAGGAAAACCACCACCTACAAAGTTCCAAGTGTTAAATATAATTTTTTTTTTTTGTCTTTCCTGGTTTCTCTACCCACCCAATATACTAAATAGCTTCTGTGTGCCATAAAACTTTTGTTGCAGACTGCCTGGTATTCAATTACTTATGTGTTCACCTCCTTCAAGCTACCCAATTTAAGAAAATAGACAACAGACTTAGACACCTTACAAAAGGAGATATATGATCACTAAGCACATAAAAAGATGCTTGACATTAACAGTAACAAATTAAAATCACAAATGAAATACAACTTCACACCCACTAGAAAGGCCAAAATCAAATAGACTGACAATATCAAATGTCGGTGAGAATGTGAACAACTGAAACTATCATACATTGCTAGTGGGAGTGTAAAATGGTATAACCACTTCAAGTTTTTTTAAAATGTTGCACCTACACTACCCTATGACTCGAGAATCCCACTCCTAGAAATTTATCCAAGTGAAATAAAAACATGTCCACAAAAAGATATAAAACGTGTTCATAGCAGTCTTATTCATAGTAGTCAGAAACTGGAAACAGTGCAAATCACAATCAAATGAAGAATAGTAAATAAATGAAGGCATATATTCATATAGCAGAATTCTACTCAGAAATAAAGAGGAGAAATTTACAATACACCTAACAGTATGGATGAATCTTGAAAAATTATATCAAACAAAAGACACACACAGTCTCCCTCTCTCCCCTTCCCTCTTTCTCTGTCATAAACTGTGATAAACATTCCCAAAAAGGCAAAGCTAATTTATGATGATGTAAGTCAGAAAGTAGTAGCAGGGGTGGGGAGCATTACAAGAGCAGTAGCAGCAGGACAAGAAGGGGTATAAAGGAACTTTGTGAGGGGATGGAAATGTTCTCTGTCTTGTTTGGTTAATGGTTACACAGGTGCACACAACTGCCAAAAGTCATCAAACTGAATACTTAGGACCTGTGCATTTTATTCTATGTAAATTATAGCTTGGTAATAAAAAGAAGGCTAGGATTGTGCATTAATCCTGTACCAGTGTTTCTAAACTTTGCTATAACTACCACCTCCATAAGACTATGAGTATGAGACGTTTCCTCCTCATTGTTACAGAAGATGTACAACAGAAGGATTTTAATTGCCATAAACTTCCAAGTGCAATGCATTCATACAATTTGCTAGGATAAAATGTTTGCGAACGATTAGGGCTCACCTGTCACTTAAAAAACTAGGACAATTAGAAGGAGGAATGAGATAAGTATTGAAGGAAGAGTGAAGTCTCAGCCAACAGTAACTTGCTAAGAGAAGCCAGTGGAAAATTGGCTATGCTTATCTTCTCTTTCTTTTTAATGACTTACAGGTTCCTCTCAAGTTGGGCTATTTTCCCCTGAGACTCTTCAAGATTCTTCTGGGTGACCTGCAGCTTCATCTCCATGCCTTCTTGTTTAGCTATCATAGTCTACACAACAGAGATATCTGTTTTAGGAAATGAGAAATTGTTCAGATCCCCAGATCTAGACACACAAACCTGCTGAAGGTAGCACTCACCCTCATCTTTGTTTCTCTTTTGTTTCTAAGTTTCATCAACTCCAGGCTTAGAATTCTCAAATTCTTCTGGTTACCATTTTCAGAAAACTAAATTAAAAAAAGACACATAAAAAAATTCAGAAATATTTTTTGCTAAGTGATATATAAAATCACATAAATATTGACTATTCTACCCATCACTGGAGCTATTATTTACTTGCAATATACTGGTAGAGAAAACAGCCTTTGACCAACACTATAATTACTGATTGTACATTACTACTGTTCTTAGCTCTCTTTTTCCTTAATGTGACTTGCTGGTTTATTTCTGAAAGGTAGTTTGGGTGGTCACTTACCTCTATATGCTGGAAAGTCCAATGCAAGGCTCTAAAACAAGCCTCTAAAAGAGGATTTCTTGATATGTGTTTGCTTAACAAAATGCATCAGAATTGCCTGGTGTACTTTGAAATATGTAGAATATAGTATCCATCCCAGGCCTAGGAAATCAGAATCTCCCTGGGTGGGGCCCAGGAATCTGCTCCCTTCCCTGTGTTTGATTCTAATGCACTCCTAACTCCCTTTGTAAGTAAAGAGCCCAGCACATCAGAGGCCCTGACTAAATGAATCTTACTAAACTGAACAATGACTTTTATCCTCCGTCTAATTCTGTAACCAACAGGATGACCGCATTAATCCCTTTAAGTTCTATTAGTATATTAACAGTGATAAACACAATTTATCTATTGAGCATATTTAGTCCATCAATTTATTTATTTCCCCACTTCATTCCCAAAAGAATTTGAGATGGAAGCCTGCTGTTAAGCTATTATTTATTTTAGAGAAATGTCTTTAAAGTGGTTTGTAGATGTAAATCCTATAATTTTTATTAATAGTCTTATTTACTGGGGGTGATAAAATGTCAGATATTAAAACAAAAAGTAATTTGTTTATAACTTATTAATGTGCCAGGCACCCTAATTTAAAAAGATACAATAATTTTTATTTGAAACAGCTTACCACTTAAGGTACATTTAAAGAAGGAAAAGGCTAAACTAGAGCCTAAAACTCTCAAATATCTGTAATGAGGAAAAAAAATGTTTGTTATTTATTGAACTGTAAATGTTACCACAAGGCTCAAATACCTTAGATTTTAGTAGTTCATTAGTCCTCGTCAATTCGATAAGCTGTTTTTCCAGTGAAGCATTATTTGCAGAGAGCGATGTTTTTTCCCTGACTGCAGCATTTAGCTTTGCTTCCACTTTCTCCAACTCAGTTTCCAGGTCCTGGATCCTCCTGTCCTGACCAGCACGTTCCTGCATAAGAACACGAATCTGGACGAAAACAAAGTGATAAATAAATGATTCACTAATACAACACCAACATAAATCGATGCTAGTGATGATCAAAGCATTAAAGCTTCTGGAAAAACCTCTGATTTTGACATTATGCTCATAGACATTCTAATTGTACTAGCTATTTGAATAATCATATTTACCTTATGATACATCTTAAAAATCTTAATGTGTTTTAATAACAAAAGGATTTTAATTGCCATAAACTTCTAAGTACAATTATTAATCAGTTGTTTATTCACTTTTAAGGTATTTCTACATATAAGAATTCTTGTTTTCTGTAGTTACAATTACACGAATTCAAATTACAGTCTGAAATGCTAAATATGTTTTTTATTTCAAGAAGGCAAAGCTGGGCTTCTAAATATAGTGTAGTAGGCCACGGCAAGCCATAATCCTTGTTGCTACCACCAGATTAAAACAAAAACAACCCAAACCCTAATATTTGTCAACAGAAAATATGGAAGCCAGAAGGCAGGGAAATGACATCTTTAAAATAGTAGGAGGAAAAACCTGCCAACCTAAACTTCTATACCCAAGGAAGTAATTGATGTAAATGATCAGTTCTCATCCTGGCTTTGTAACTCACTCACTAGCTACTTCATAAAAACTCAGTTATTGAAGTATCAACCCCTACATCATCAGCATATACCCTCAGTAAAATTATAGTCAACATTTTGAACATAAATATAAAAGGATTGGAGCAACCAGGCAAAGATTTGCAGATATCTTGACATATTCTTGGTCCTAAGCCAACATTTGACTGTAATCAAATGGAAGGTTTTAACATATCAAAAGAGGCCAGGCGCAGTGGCTCACGC
>RJWJ010011620.1:0-43910 GCA_004363605.1 Indri indri | reverse complement strand
GTGCTCCTCCCCACTGCCTGCTCCCGTCTGCCCCTGCTCTTCCCCTGCTGCCCAGCTGCTCCAGTCCGTGCTTCCTCCCCCCACCCCCGTCTTCTAATTCAGATAAGAACAAGTTCTGTCTTGCTTGTCTTGAGGGGCTTTCTTGCCCCTGGATGAAGGGAGGCACGTACGGATGGAGGAGGGCACAGGTAGGGGTTACGTGATAGAGCCAAAACCTGGGAGCCAGGGGAGCCACCGCTTTCCCTGGGGAGGTAGTTTTCTCGAAGGCAGGGGTCAGAGAGGCAAGGTTCATTTCTCTAGCTCACCTGCCCAGGATTACACAGCTGGTCAGGGTCGGAGCTGAGACTGAAAACCAGTTCTTACTGGGGCTTCTTTTCCCTCCGTGACAATATCTACCTTGGTATCTCTAGAAGAAGATAGTCAACTACACTGGCTTTGGAAAGAAATCCAGTCCACTCATTAGGTTTTCTTGCTGGTTTTCGTAGCCAATCATTTTACTAGGGCCAGAAAATAAATGAACGGAAAGTAAAAAGAGGCCCGAGGTGCCTCCCTAAGAAGTGATTTTCAAGTTGTGCTTATATTCTCATCTCTGGGTCCCTGTGACCTGGCAGGTGGGTGGGAGGAGGAGGGAGGTTTGTAGGCAGGTCCTCGTGGCTTGTAAGGGAAGAGGTCCTCTCGGGTGTGGCTGCAGAACATGTGGGGTCAGCTCTGCAGGCAGCCAACAATGACCAGGCCAATTCCCACGGGGCATTGCCTTGGCAGGGGGTATCCTTGTTCTCCCAGCCCTGGGTGGGGGGTCCCATTAGTGGTGTGGTGGTCGTCAAGCATGTTACAGAGCCTTCTACCCTGGAAGATGACGGCAGCTGGTTTCTAGGGAAAGCCCCACTACTACTTTTTAAAAAGCTTTTATAAACTTCTGCTTTATTTCCTGACATTCTCATGAGTCCACATAATCTCCTACTTTCAACCTAAAATCACTTAGAATCTTCCCCCAGCAACCCACATCCATGATCTCATTCTGATTAAAAGGCAAGTCCTTACGAAACACTTAGGAGGTTTTATGTGATGAGGTTCCTGAACCTCACTGACTGCATCTCCTATTTTTTCCCCATACCCAACCACAGTGGTGTCCCCTATGTTCTCCACATAGCATGGCATGCTTATACCTCAGGGCCTTTGCACTTGCTGTTGCTGCTTCCTCAAGTCCCCTTCCCCCAGATATTCACTCGTTTCATTCTCTCACCTCTTTCTGATCTTTGCTCAAATGTCGCATCAAACGTTGCCCACTCTCCTGTCCCCCAGACTGCTCCCCTTTTCCTGTCTTATTCTTCTGCATAGTACTTACTATCATTTGGCCATGATGCATTTCATTGTTTGCTTGTTTTCTGTTCCACCCCGCCTAACCTTGCCTCAGCTAGCAAGCAAGCTCTGTGCGGGCAAGAACTTATGGCTTGTTGGGTTCACTCTTGCGAATGTAGCACTTAAAAGAGTGCCTGCCACATAGTAGGGGTTCAATATGTGTTTATTGCATGAATAAATCAGGACTTCTAGAACAGCCCCAAATTGGATGTGGAGTCTTCACATGGCTTCCTGTGAGCAACAGGAGGCCTTCAGTGAGTAATCAGTGACTCTCAAATATAAAAATCCTCATTGCTCCTGCAAATGCACCAGGGTAGATTTTTCTCAGGTTGTACACTGGATAGAAGCAGTAAGACCTGCTCTAGGCATAGTCAAAGCCAGTGTTTTCTTTATTGGTGCCTTCCATCGCTCTTTTCCTTCTTTTATCCCTCATTACTCTGGGCCAATGCTCCGCTAATCCGCTAATCTTCTCTATAAGGTATTAAGTGATAAAGGTTTAAGGCGTTAACATTCCCAGGAGTATTTATCCTTTAAAGAGAAATCCAGAAGTCCAAAAGTTGGCCAGGATCAGAATGAATGAATCTCACCAGGTAGAATTTTAGGTCCTGCAGATTTTGGGCTGGAAGCTCAATTTGGATTTCTTTGAATTACCGGCCAGGAAGAGAAAGTCAGCAAGCAGTTCTTAAGCAACAAACCTGGAAAATTGATCAATTTGAAGACAAGGCAGCAAATGCAGACATTTTTGATTCTCCTATACACCTCCCTCATTTATATACTAGTAATGATAAAACCTTACAACCTCCAAATTTTAGCTCATTTCAAAGCCAAATCTATCTTTATCTTTTCTTTGTTGCCTCCCAAATTGCTGTGTTTCCTTTCTACCAGATCAAGAACTTTATTAACTCCTATCCAAAATGCAGGCTGGCAAAAGCACTGGTGTACACACACACCCACACACACACACACCCCTTTTGTCCTCTGTTCACCTCCCACCCCCTGTTGCTTTCCCAGGCTCATTCCACCTAATCTCTTCTTCCACCTGTCACCCAGGCCTCTTGGCTTGATTTGTATAATTCAGATTTATTTCAATAACTGGAAAAAGCAATGGTGTGAAGGGGCCCAAAAGACTCTTTACCAATCAACCCTGAAGGCCAGTTGGCAATTCGTGGAGCTCCATGCCTGTGACTAGGGGTCCAGAGCAGAACACACAAGGCTCTGGCTTGGACTTTTCTAGTTTAGTTGTCTCCCCAAATCAAGGAAAGCCAAGAAGCTGATTCATTTGGAGTCATTTGTGAGCCAACTTAGCATGCCCCAGGCTGAATTAGACCCTGCTCCCCTCTGTCAGGGGGTTCCTCTCCTTCCACATGCTCCTTAATCAGGCCCAGGACTCACCGGGACTCTCAGGGCACCTCAAGTCACACCTGCACTCAGAGCTCCGCGATATCTGGCATAAAAACCCAGCCCTGGCCCCATGTCCTACTTAACTTTTTACACTCATGTCTTGGGAAACTAGTCAAGTCTAGAAGTTCCAGGTATCTTTATGCTCTTGAGCTCAAATTTAGAGTTAAGTTTCCAAGTTCTGGCCAAAGGTCAAGCTCCGTATCTCGAGTTATCATCACTACATTCCCGTGGTCGTCCTCACCCCCATCTGTTTGCTCCTACAGCTACTCAAGCTAGAACTCTCCGCATTCCTCTGGATCCTTTCTTTAGCTTTATCTTAAGCACCTATCAAATGTCACCATAATCTCTCCCAAGAATGACAGTTTCACTCAAGAATTTGGAGGACTAGATAAATATGTTACCTTGTGTATTAGTTTCCTAGGGCTGCCACCACTGTAAGTACCACACATTGAGTGGCTTACAACAACATAAATGTGTTGACTCAGAGTTCTGGAGGCCAGAAGTCTGAAATCAAGGTGTTGGCAGGGCCATGCTCCCTCTGAACCCTGCAGGGCAATCCTTCTTTGCCCCTTCCTTGCTCTGGTGGTCTGCCAGCAACCTAGGGTGTCCCTTGGCTTGCAGATGCATCAGTTCCAATCCTCCATCTTCACGTGGCATCCGTGCTGTGCGTCTCTGTCCTCACACGGCCATCTTCGTATAAGGACACCAGTCATGTTGGACTGCTCCAGTACAACCTCAGCCTCAACTAACTACAACACGATGACCCTGTTTCCAAACAGTCACATTTGAAGGTATTAGGGGTTAAGACTTCAACATAGCTTTTTTAATTTTTTGCAGGGTTGGGGGGGTTTAGGGGACACAATTCAACCCACAACAACTGGCAAGTATATATTAAAATAAATACAAATATATGAAGAGAAGGAAAAGAATTCATGTCCATTTCTAAGAAAAAACCAGCAACTTCAAGGCCATGTTCATCCTGTGGTGGCTGCTTGAGTCCCCTCCCAGACCCTCGAGGGTATAATTTTCACCTTTTTCTTCACTCTCCTCCGTCTTCAGGGTTTCTTTGGTGGAAAAGTTTGAGAAGCACTGATAAAGAACTGTGGCTGTCCTATCAGTTAGGAGCAGGTTTGGCTGAATATAACTGAACATCCAACTTACAGCTGCTCAACTGAGTAAGGGTCTTCTTTTTCTTATGTAGCCAGAAGTCTGGCGGTGAGCTGTTCACTGAGCCATCTGCACCTTGTGCTCTGTCCTCATGCTCACTCTCTCATGGTCACACAGTGGCCTTTCCATCTCCAGCATCTTGTCTGTGTTCCTGAGAGGAGAGGAAAAAACCAAAAGGCATGCACACGCTGCCCAACCCTTTCCACTTACATCTCATTGGCCAATGCCCTGTCCTATGACCACCAGAGCTGGGAAATGTAGTTTTTCAGCCCAGCATGGGTTCTGATAAGAAGGAGAGAAAGGATATTGAGTAGACAACTTGCAGTGTCTGTTCCATCTTGTTTTCCACATTTTGCTTCGTGCCTTAGGGCCTGGTACAGCTCTAGGCACACAGGAAGTATGCCAATCCCTGTGTACTGATTGCAAAGGATCGCCTCATCTTGTGGGCAAGACAGTAAATGCAAAAGATGTGAATAATATAATGCGATGCGTGATTAAATGCCGAAATGACTGGTGCTGCAGAATGCAGAGAAGGGAGAGATCAATTTGAGTTATGTAGGAGCTTCATGAGAGGAGATGAAATTCGAGCTGAATTTTGAAGGTTGGGTAGGATCAACAGCAGCTGTCATGAAACCCTGTTTAGATCCCCTACACATGCTCAGATGGCAGAAGGGAAAAACCTGTGTGCAGCCTCTTTCTCTTCTTGCAATCTGAGTGAGCCTGCACCCAGGTCCCATACTCAGACACACAAGTCTTCTATATCGAGTTCTTAGAAGTGACTCTACCCGAGATACAAGAATTGGTCAATATCTGGGTCTCAACATTAGAGAGCTCTTCTTGCTCCAATACATGCCATTCCCCACACACTCCCATTACCAACACCCTTAGCAGTCATTACCACTCACCACCTTCCCTTTCAGGCCAACTCCCCTCACTCAGAACTTGCCTCCACCCAAGAATCCTCCAATATGAGTAGGCCTCTTCCAGTTGTCACTTCCCAGATACCACCACTAAGGTATTGCCAATCTTTCTGTGGCTGCATATCATCCAATCTGTCCCCCTCCTCCAAGCAGTTTTGAGTTTTTCAAATTCCTGACCTTTCTCCACCATTTTAGCAGCAGAAGGGGACTCTGTATTCACTATCTGCAGGGTAGGGTCATTATGAGAGGGATGCAAAGAGAAAGAAATAGTTGGCACTTGGCTTCTGAATTTTGAGACACTTTTGGAACCCACGGCAGAGGGAATAATTGTTCTTGAACAATAATTGTTGTTGAACATCAAGAGCTGAGTCTCTTGAAGAACATAAAGGTTATGCAAAAACAAACAAACAATAGCTTTAGAAGAAAGCATAACAAAGCTGGGGTGAGGTTTTCTTCTTGGAGAGGGCATATTCTTCAACTTGGGGGGGGAGGGAGATGGATAGCATTAAACCCCAACAAGTCTCTGAGAAAAGAGCCTGTGCCCAGATAGGCTTGAGGGCTCTGACAGCAGAGATTTTGGCCCTGTTTTCTAAGGCCGGATGGGGAGGGAAGGGAGGTGGTGTTTCAGCACTCCAGCGAGCAGCTGGACATTTTCCTGGGAATAGCTCAGGAGGGGCACTGACAGCCAGCCAACCTCCAGAGTTCCCATGGTTGGGTGGGGAGGAAGCAACAGCAGAAGGCGAGGCCTTAGCAATGCCTGCCATCCAGACATGGTGTCAGGGTGGCGTGACAGGCATGGGGCACACATCTACACTGGTGCCAGCATGAGCCCATGATGGCCAAGGACCAGGTACAACCTCCCCACTGCCACCCCGAGTGAAGCCTCTGGGAGCTTGGCTACGACCTTGGGGAGACAGTGGGGAGGGGAGTCCCCCAGGGACTGAGTTTTCCCTAAACTAAAATTAAGCTTTCTGCCATGGGGGAATGGAAGCTGGAGACAAATTAATAGAGAGAAAAATAAGAAAAAGAAATATTGTCAGCACACCTGGGCTGATGGCCTGTAAAATTTGGATCTATTGCATTTTTTTTTTTTGGAGATACAGTACATCTATTTTTAAAATAACCTTTTAAATAAATTTTTATTTTAGAATAGATTGACATTTACAGAAAATTTGTGAAGATGGTAGAGAGTTTCCAAACACCCCACACCCAGTTTCCCCTATTATTAGCATCTTTTATCGGTAGGGTACATTTCTCACAATTAAGGAAGCAATATTGATTTGTTATTATCAACTAAAGTCCTTGTATTACTCAGATTTTCTTAGTTTTTACCTAATGTACTTTTTGGTTCCATTGCATTTAGTCATCATGTCTCCCTAGGCTCCTCTTGGTTGTGACATTGTCCCTGACTTTCCTTATTTTTAATGACCTTGACAGGTGTGGTGAGTACTGGTCAAGTTTGTAGAATATCTCTCAACTGGGATTCATCTCATGTTTTTCTCATGATTATACTGGAGATATGGGTTTTTAGGAGGAAGACCACAGAGATAAAATGCCAGTTTCATCACATCATATCAAGGGTACATATTATCAACATGCCTTATTGCTTCTGATGCACACCTTGGTCACCTGGCTGAGGTACTGTTTGTCTCCAGTGGAAAGTTACTCCTTTTCCCCGTCCTTTACATTTTGTGTTCTTTGGAAGTTACTATGTGTAGCCCACGGTTAAGGAGAGGGCAGCTCTGTTCCATTCCATTGAGGAGGGCACAATATCTACATAAATTATGGGAATTCTTCTGCATGGGAGATCTGTCTCTGCTTCCCAATTTATTTACTCAATCATTTATTTACATCAGTACAGATTCATGGAAGTTTATTTTATACTTTTGGTTATAATCAAATACTGCTTTATTTTCTTGCTCAAATTGTTCCAGCTTTGGACACTGGGAGCTCTTTCAATTGGCTCCTGGGTCCCTTTGACATATCCCCAATCATTGTTGTTGTTGATTTAAAAATTTTGGGGGGGTTGAGGCCTTCCTTACCTTCTGGTAGAACAAGGTGCTCCAGGCTCATCTTGAATATTTCGCATTCAAGTCCTACAATCAGCCACTTCCTCAAGGAGCCCTGGTTCCTTTTATTGGAGAATGGTATTAAAAACAAGATCTGAGTGCCAGCTGTGTTTGTGACTACAAGAGTGCTGTTTCTAGACCCACTCAACTGATAAAGCAAGGACATCCACGTATGTGTACTACCCTGTTACCTAGAAGTCTTTGTGTGTACCCACCTATGTCTGTATTAAGCCAAACATGAGTTCATACGATGTCTCTAATACTAACCCAGTACCATGTGGATCACTCCAACCTCTTCTTGTCTGTAACCTCCCATCCAACTGTGAAAGACCTGGTGGCCACCACCCACCATTTATTTGTTTCCAGTATTGTGCGTAGCGATTTCATCATCCAGTTGTTTTTTTTATCGCTCTGGTTTCTGTTTTTCCCAGCGTTGGATCCTTTAACCTCTGACACCCATCTCTTTACTCCCTTTGTAGCCAGAGCATAGGCGTTTTGTACTTGAATATTCATCCAACGCTGATTTGACATGGGTCTTCCGTAAAGGTCCATTTCCTTTGGTCTCCCCAGCCCCCATACCTTTTGGCGGGGTGAGGATGGAGGAGCTGTGAATCCGAGGTCCGGAAGCCCGAGGTTACTTGGGAGCTGGGGATTCCCAGAAAGGAATCTCTTTTCACTAAAGAGGAGACGTGCACCCACAGGAGTACTGTGGCCTCGGGGATGGAGCCGTTAACCTGTTTTCATACCCTTTGTTCATTCAACAACTATTATGGAGCCCCCGCTGCGTGCCAGAGCCTACTCTGCGCCAAGAGGGACACAACACCCAGCGCCCGAGTCTCCCGGCCCCGCGGGCGACATAAGAATGAAACGGCTGCAGCGTTTGGAGGACCGGGCTCAGACGCAGGAGCCAGCGCCCCGGCGTGGGGCGCAGTGCCGGGCCCGGGAAGGTCCGCCGGGGCTGGCTAGAGCGATCCTGCTCCTCCCAAGGCTTGGAGCTGCCCAGGCGAAGAAGTAGTCAAGCCGGCTGGACGCTCTCGGGGCCACCCCTGTGGCCCTCTGGGAGCCCGGCCGCCCGGCGCGGCCCCACCCCTCCCCGCCAGGTCCCTCCCCTCCCCTCCAGGCCCCGCCCACTGCCGAGCCCACGCTCGGGCCCCTGACGAAGTTCGCCGGAAATTCCCGAAGCCCCTCTTTTTTTCCTTCCTCTCCTTTCCCTGCTCTCCCTTTTCCTTTCACCCGGGTTCCCTCCGCCGTGATTTCCCCTCCCCCTCCTTCCTTCCCCATTTGAAATCAAGATGGAGGCTCACGGCTGCCGCCGGCGCCCGTGATCCCGGAGCTCCCTAGCCACGGGCCCCCGCCCTCGCGACTGCGTGTCCGGCGCGGTGCGCGCTGCTGCCCGCGCTCCGGCCGGCGCCGCCGAGGCCGTGGCTCCGCGCCCCCGCCCCGCGGCCGGCTCGCGGCTCCCGGGCGGAGTCCTCGTCTATGTGGGCGCGCTCCTTGGGCCGAGCCGCCGCTGCCGGCCCCCGCCGCCCCGGGGCTCTGCGTCCGCGCGCCGGGCGCGGGCAGCTGGGTGCTCGGCGCCGCCAGGCCCGGCGCGGAGCGGGCGGCGCGCGGCGTTAGGGGCGCGGGGCCCGAGGCGGGCGCGGCCGCGGGCGCCGCCGCAGCCATGAGCGGCAGCAGCGGCGGCGCTGCCGCCCCTGCCGTGTCCTCCGGCCCCTCCGCGGCGTCCAGCGCGGCGGGCTCGGGCTGCGGGGGCGGCGCCGGCGAGGGGGCCGAGGAGGCTGCCAAGGACCTGGCCGACATCGCGGCCTTCTTCCGATCTGGTGAGTGCAACTGCGGCCGGCTGGCCCTGGCGGCGCTGCCCCGAGCGCTCGGCTGACCCACCGCGGAGGCGCCGTCCGCGGGCCCCGGCGCGCCGGTGCTCGCCGTCTGCTCGCCCGTCCGTCCGGGCTCGCTTGCACTCGCCCGCGGCCTGTGCATCCCCGCGCTGGTGCTGCCTGACCCACCCCGGCGTGTCCCGTTGCCGGCGCAGCCCCGCGCGCCGCGGCTCGGCGAGAGTGCCGCGACTCGCCTTGCCTGCGTCAGCCCCTCGCTCCAGTGTAAAATCCCCGGTCTCCCGCCACGGCTCCCAGGGTTGGGGCGCCGGCTCTTTGTCTCTTTCGCTGGAGGGCTGGGGAGGTGGCGGCGGGGACGGCGTGGGCGGAGGCCCCTGCCCCGGAGGCCCCGCGGACCGGGCCGGACGCTTCCTGGCCCGGGAAAGCGGTCTCTTATCTGTGCCTGCCTCTCGCCGATTTGTACCTGGACCCTGCTCGATCCCATTAGCAGCCAGGTTTCCTTACTCGGTCCTCTAGCCTTTTACCTCCCCGGCCCTCGGTCTACACTTCTGTGAAACGGGGCAGCCATGGCACCCGCTGCCCAGGGAGGGGAGGACGGTTGCCGAGCTGAAGCTCGGCGGGCCGGGCGTCGAGATGAGCCATTGTCTCCGGGGCCGGCCCGGAGGGTCATCTGGGAAGATGGTGGCCCCGGGGGGCGGCGCGGGGCCGGGGCACGGTGTGGGTGGCGTGGAGGCAGAGGCAGTGCCAGGTGGCCCGGTGTCCACCCCGGCAAGGAGGGGGCGGCCGTGGAAGAGGAGAGCAAAGCGCCCAGCCTGCGGGAGGGGCGCGCGGCGCAGGGGGCGTGACCGGGCGTCCCCGGTATCCCGGCGGCGGCGCCTCCTCCCGCCCCGGCCCAGATCCCGCGCGAGCCAGGCCCGCGTCCCCGCGTGCCGCGTCCCCGCGCCCAGTCCCGTCTGCTCGCGCGTCGGCGGAGCAGCAGGAGGAGGCGGCGGCGGCGGCGGTAGCCGCCGCCTCGGGGCCCGCAGCTCGGATCTCAGTTCCGAGCGGGCGAGGAGGATGCAGACTCCGCGCTGGAGAGCCGAGGAAGGCGGGCCAGGTCGGGGCCTGAGAGGCATGCGGGAGGGTGCAGGGCGTGTACGGGGGTGCTGGTGGCGACCCCTGGGGGGGACGCTGATGGGCCAGGGGACCGGCCTGCGCTGGGGCGTGCGCGGGGGAGGCCAGTGGCTTGTGATTCTCCATGGCCTCTTTCAAAATCTACTCCCCAGATTCGGTGAGGTCAGTTCGACATTCCGGGTCACAAGGAACAATTGAGGCGGGAGGGCGATGGTCAGAGCCAGAAGTTGGCAGTGCCGGTAGATCCTGGTTTAGCACTGTTTTGCCTTGGTTTTCTTGATCTTTGCCCAGGTAGGGTTATTTTTGACTCATTTTAACAGATTGATTGTGTCTGGGAGTGACACACTCCAACTCTCCAGTGTCAGCTTGGGGTTAATATACTGTCCAGTGCGCACTCTCCTTGTGAGGTCCCTGCAGAAAGCAAAGGTTTAGGAAAACATGAGCTCTTTCAACCGAAAGCCCCCTTTTTTTTCCGTTGTGACTGGCCGGGTAGAGCAGCCCTGTCTTACCTCTTAATAGCAGAAGTGGGACGTATTCCCTTCATGCCCTGAAGCTAAAGTCTAGCCTGTCTTCTTTCTCTCTCTGCCACCTGTCACAGAATAATAGATTCTGTGCAGAATTCAGTTCTCTGTTAGAAAGGCTTCTGTGTGCCGGAGATGGAATTTTTGGTGCTTGTGATTTCTTACATCTTTATCATGCATAGTAGAAAAACTTCTTCTGCTCCTAAGAGACCCAGAAGACATCAGGTTGGACCGGACACCCACAGAAAACTTGCTCCCTTTCAGTGTGGCTTTCCCCAGGAGTTACCTTACCATCTGCTCTTGGCTTTGCCTAGGCCTGGGCTGCCCATACTGCCCGGGCTCCTGTTCATGTGCAGTTTGGGGCAGAACAAAGTAATGTTGCTTATTGGCTCACTCCTTTCTTCGGTCCTCCAAAATGACTTGACAAGCTTCCCTTTTAGTTGTTTGACTTAGAAGCCAGGGCAGAATTTAAGTAGCATCATTTGCAATGTCCCATCCCGGAGGTAGTCTGGAATATCTTTTTAAAAGTGCTTTTCCCTCCTTTGGACAGCTCTAAGTCCCTGATCTATATCTTGGCTCTCGCTTCTGGGCCTGTGATGTCTAGCAGGGGACAGAGAGGGGCTATTCTTTTGGGTGGGTAGGGTGAAGGTGGGGTTTGAACAGTCAGGGCAGACCTTGCAGGAAGACCCTGGGTGGGGACTTCATCTAGGAGAGCAGCTCAGGCGGAGGGCTGAGTAGAGCAGAGCAGCCGAATCCATCAGTAAAATCTGACTGTCTTTCCTAAGATGCAGAAACACGGGAAAGTAGGTTCTCATCCAGTGGGGAGGACAGATCAGGGTGTGTGTTTGAGCTTGCTACTAAGATTGCCAGCGTGACCTAGACAAGGGCTTCCTATTGGTTGCCTTTCCTTTCTGGACCCTGACACTGTGTTTGCCTGGCTGCCTAATTTTCTTTCCTTCTCATTCCTCCTCCTTTAAACTTTGTCTTCATAGCTGCAGATTGAAAATTGATACCAGTGGTTGAAAGAAAGATTTCAGTTTCATAGAACTTTTTAACTTTTAAGAGCAATTCAAAAGTAGAATGAACTGCCCTGTGATTCCTCCAATACTGGAAGTGCTCAAGGAGAGGTGTTGCCACCTGCCAAGGTTTGGAGTTGGGCGCTGGGGATAGGACTCCTGCCTGGAGAGGGATCTGGGTAGATGACCTTGGGGCTGTTTCTCTTTCTCTGTAGATTTTGGGGTTCACTCTGAACCCCCCAGTGCCTAATCATGTTCTCCAGTTTTCTTTGGGTAGTTTAGGGCTCCAGAATGGTGGTGGCCCTTTCTCTCTGCTCCCTGTCACCCATGGCCTACCTCACTCAGGATCTCACCTCCTGTGCTTTTTATTCTACACTCAAGACCTTGGCACAGAAACTCCCTATTCATTTTGAAGATCCTGATCACCCATTTGTAGACTTGGCAGGTAGCAGGCAGGCCAATTAGTGTTAAAGTGGATTGAGTTGAAACATGGGTAAAGTGGTGATGTGTGTTACAGAGAAGCTAAAAGACTTTGTGCAAGTGTTAGTGAATTTCGAAGTTCTCTTTTCTCCTTTGCACAGAGCTCAGCACCAAAAAAGATAAAGCAGATTTCAAAGCAAAAGGGGGGAAAAGGACATCCTAGAAATGAACTAGTCTAGTCTAGTATTTTTTTAGTTTATAGATAACAGATCAGAGTTTTAGGGAGGTTGCATGACTTGCCCCCCAGGGTAGAACTCGGGTAGATGTGGGGTCAGGGCTGGGAAGCTTGCCCTGATCTCTGGTGCTCTTTCCCGGATGCCTCTGATTGCCAGGATGTTGCTTACATTAGTTCTCAACCCCACTGGGACCAATCATTTTTATTGCCAATCTATTTTGGGGCTCTGTTCTTGTGGCAATAAATCATTCTTTCAGAGCTCCCTATTTAGCCTTGCAAGAGTGTGTATATGTGTGGAGGGGGTGCTTACATAAATGCATTATTTTTAACCTGCCTGATATGCTTTAGGTTGGCGTTAAGTGAATATGTGGAGAATAAAGGTTTGTGGTTATTCCGAAGCATCATGGCTTGTCATGTTTCATTATTAAATCTTACTCTGGACTCCTCACCGCAGCCTTTCTCTTTCCAAGGAATATATGGGGAAAATCAGGTCTGTTACTTAGGGAGCAGCACACATACATACCTTTATATGTTTTAAGATGATGGTTTCCTCACAGAGTTTCAAGGGAAGCTTTTCCTTGTGTTTCTGCTTTTAACCACACAAGTAGCTGGTCTTCAAGCCTGCCATGCTCCTTCTGTTGACATTCGGAAGCCTGGCAGCATTGGTCATT
The DNA here is from genome assembly GCA_004363605.1 of Indri indri. NCBI lineage: Eukaryota > Metazoa > Chordata > Mammalia > Primates > Indriidae > Indri > Indri indri. Next base: position 31,186 of record RJWJ010011620.1, on the reverse strand, counting down.
GTGAGCACCAGTAATAATTATTGTATTATGAAGTAGGTCCTTGTTACCCTCAATATTTTGAAAAGGGAAGCTAAAGAAAATGTAATTTGATAGTGAATGATGATTTCTCCTTTTTAGGCGGCACAGGCAGTGTTAGAGGAAAGCAAGATTTCTAAAAATAATCCTGTAAGTGACTTTGAAGAAATCAAAGAATAACAGTAAAATAATCATTGAAAGAAGCTTTTCATTGAGACCTTATAAACTGACTTATTGATGTGTGGGATACTGTATTTTTTCCCTTTGCAATTTAATCATCAAATGAAGATTTCAAGAAACCATTTTAACCATTTAAATGATTAGCCAAGATTTAAATGAAGCCAGTTGTGTTCAGAATGAAGCATGTGGGGTGTGTGTGTGTGTGTGTGTATATATATGTATTTTTTTTTTTTTTAATTTTCTTGAGACAGGGTCTCACTGTGTTGCCCAGGCTGGTTTCAAACTCCTAGGCTCAAGAGCTCCTTCTACCTCAGTCTCTGGAGTGGGACTACAGGTGTGCACCACCATGCCTAGCTTATATTCTTTAAATGTATATTAAAAATATGTAATTAGGATTGTCTTTTTTAGACTTTTTAAATGTGATAAATTCGGGATTTATTCCTAATTGCATTTGAAGCTGTCATAATCTAAATCAGCTGTATTTGGTATTTATTTTAAGTTAATTTACTTGACTCCTCCACTGAGAAAATGAAATTTTATCCCATTTCCTTGGCAGAATTCCAAAGAAAATTCAAATTCTTAATCAATAGCCACATTTTACTGCCTAGTAAAATCACTTATGTTGCTAGGGGTGAGCTGTGTTTTACTATAAAAAGCAGTCGTAACAACCCCCCTCAGTCCTCTAATGAATTGGTTTTTATTTCCTTAAGTGCATTGTCTTGACAAAATTTTAATAGTGCCACTGGCAGGAAATAGTAGCCACTTCCAGGACAGTAAAGGGGTGGATGTGAGTGAGAATCCCACCCTATTTTGGTGGGAGGTGGTTGCTCTGACGTCCCTTCCCTCATTTCTTCCCAATATTCAGCCCAGTGGATGAGGGTGAGCTGACGAGGGTGCTGCTGTGATTGTCTCATGGGTGGGGATGCTGTCTTTTTTTTTTTTTTTTTTTTTGAGACAGAGTTTCACTCTTCTTGCCTGGGGCGAGTGCCATGGCGTCAGCCTAGCTCACAGCAACCTCAAACTCCTGGGCTCAAGCAATCCTACTGTCTCAGCCTCCCGAGTAGCTGGGACTACAGGCATGTGCCACCATGCCTGGCTAATTTTTTCCATATATATTTTTAGCTGTCCAATTAATTTCTTTCTATTTTTGGTAGAGACGGGGGTCTCACTCTTGCTCAGGCTGGTCTCGAACTCCTGAGCTCAGAATGATCCACCTGCCTCGGCCTCCCAGAGTGCTAGGATTACAGGCGTGAGCCACCGCGCCGGCCTGGGGATGCTGTCTTTTAAGTCTTCTCACCCCGTTTAAGCTGACAGGCTGTGACCAGAATGGGCCCCCAGCTGCAGCAAGGCGAAAGTGGGTTTAGATGATGCAGCCACAGAGTTCTCTCATCCTATTCCAGATTCTCTGATGAGCTGTTCGGTGGGGCGGTAGGAACGGGAACAAGCATGATCGGGAGACTTCTCAGCGACCCTTGCACTTAGAAATTGTGGCTGCTGCATCATTCAGCCGGAGCCATTCTGGGAATTCCTATGGGATGGGCGGGTGTGGGAAGGGAGGCGCACAGGGATGTGGGAAAGGGCCCCATGAAGCCCCTTGCCCTGTCCTGGGCCCCTGATCTTACCAACCCCCCCTCCAAAGAATAGGCCTTTGCGCACCTCATCGCAGTGGTTCCCAGTTCCCTGCCAGTGACGCTCAGAGGGAGGTACTGACGGGGCTCTTGTGTGGTTTCCCGGCTGTTTGACTGTTATGAGCCTCCCATGCAGAAGCTCTTGGTCATGGGAATCACGCTCTTACATTTAGCGGTTAACAAGTATGTACATTCTCATTTTCACCTCTCCTTCACTAATGGAAACTCTTAATTTGCTTGCTGAATAGCTGTGTTGTTACCTTAATTTCCTCTTTTCTGGTCCCTCTCCAGGTAAGGCAGCCCCTTGAAACCAAAATTATTAACCACCTGCCCTCCGGGGAGGATTATGTGCTGAGGGAGGGAAAGCTAGAGCCTGGCTTTTCAAGCATGAGGCTGAGGGCGCTGAGCTTCTGAGATTTCCCCCTTCTGCTCACGTAATATTTGGTCTGATGGCACAGGGGCTGTGGAAATGTAAACCTCATTTTGGTGATAAATGTACTTGAGTGTTAGATTATTGACCATTTTAATTAGCTGCATGTCTACTCTTGTCTTGGGGGGAGATGGCAGAGTAATCTGTAGTGCACACCTGGTGTTTTGGAAGCATCACCCTATTTAGGCTTTGTCATAAATGAGTACATTTTTAGCAGTTACACTGACAGAGAAAGCCTTCGTGAAAACTTAGTCAATACAAAGGCTGGATTCTAGGTCCAGGGTACTGTGGGTTCACAGTGGCCAGGTGAGTTCATCAGGCTTATTTTCTTAAAGTCTGTATCCCTATTGTGAAGGGAAATGAATTGCTTGAGGTTCCTCTTGAGGAGGGGTTTCTGTAAGCAGTGGCAGATTTGTCCGCAGCTGCGTGGATCCGCTTCCCCTCAGTTCCAGGAAAGAGGTACATGGGATGCTGCTCCACTGCCCTGCTGCTGGGGGCCCTTTGCTGTCTGTTGTTGTTAGCATTAAAGCTATACAGGTGTGGATAGATAAACTATAGTACATGCTTGCAGTTAATGCTTAGTGAAAGAAGGTGGTCTCAAAGGCTACATGCTGTATGATTCCATTTATTAATATATGATGTTGACAGAAAGAACTGTAGTAACAGAGAACAGATTGAGGGTTGATTGCCCAGAGTTGGGGTGGGGGAAATTGTGGCTTCCAAGGGGCAGTGGGAGGGGTAGATGGGGAATGGCGGAACTGTACACTAAAAAAAGCCCATCGAACTGTATGTTGTTTTAAAGTAAAGCATTCAAAAATGGCTAACAACAAACTGGGAGAAAAATCTTCATTGCAAACCAGACAAAGAATTATATATATATATATATACACACACACACACACACACACACACGTAAAATTAATAAAGGGCTTCCTCAGATCAGTAAGAAAAGATAATCCAAAAGGAAAGTAGGCAGACAATTCAAAGAAGTACAAATGGCCAACAAATAAATACTCAGCCTAACTCGCAATCAAGGAAATGCAGATAAAAACACATACCAACAAAATCCAAAGCCAATAGAAGTCATTTAAGTAAACTTGAACGAAATTGAGTTATCCTGGAAAGATTTTCTATTGATTTGAAAGATGGTAATAATTGCACTCAGATTGCCCTGTGTAGGACCAAGTTTCCTGTAATTGCTAGGGGTAATCTAGGGAAACCCCAAAGATAGATATGGAGAAATAAAGATTCTTTCCTGGTATTCTGTAAGAAGTGTTAACTTGGGAATCCATCTGGCATGCAAGTTAAGTCTGCTGACTTAAAAGACAGTCTTTAGATAAGGACAGTCACCATTTTTGCTGCTTCAAATTTTCCTACTCTCGTGATTTTTGCTGCTGTCCAGATAGAAAAAGACAAGTAGCAAGTGCAGGATGGTCTGCAGTGCCTCATGGTTCATTCCTGGTGTTAAAGAAGGAATTTCTAGGGACAAGTTTCATGTCGGAGGAGGGCTTATTCTTGTATTAGTGATGTCATTTGCCCTTTGTTCTTGGGCCTTCATGTATATAATTGACTAGCAACTACTTATTTCATAGTATTGATGATTAATTAATGAATTTATAAAGTGTTAGTCCCCCCTACTTAAGACTCACAACCATAAAATAGAGCTATTCTTGAACTTGAGAAAAACACAATTCAAATGTGAAAGTATAATCCTCGAATATTTTTAGGTGGTGTTTGTTGGTGCTTGGTTTTTGTTGGGGGGAGGGTGTGTGTACATATCTTAGAAAGGTCATAAACCACCCCACTTTGGAATTCTGTGGAATAGGTGGTTTCAATGCCAGAAGGAATGAATATGTTGCAGACTAATACTTGAAATCAATTTTAAAAGAATTCTTGTTTCTTAGTTTATATGAAATGATACATGTAAATGACATGAGTGCTTTAGGGCAAATGTTTTAATTGGAATTTGCAAATTATACATATGAGATGTCTTTAAGATATTGGTCAAAGGTGTGTGTATGCATGTGTATATAAATTGGTTTTTATTGTTTGTTTTGTTTTTCTTCCTCTTATCACATTGATCCATCTATATCTTCAAGATCATAGTGATTCCTTTCTTTCTTTTTTGCTGCTGCTGTTGATAGCATCACTGAAACCTGTGAGAGGACACTCCTGGGTAATTTGGACTCTGAAAGTTTTACGTTTTCTTACTTGGTTTTACTTTTTTAGTTCATCCTTGTTCTGCATGACAGATATGCCAGGGTCTGCAGGAATAGCATAAAAATAGATTTTTTTTTTTTTTTTGGTAACTTCATTGGTTTAACTTTTAAATTATAAGGGCCCAAAAAGTGCAGTTCCTCTATTTTTTATTCTGAAGCTACTACACAAATATTGGGAAACAATACTTTGACTAGAACGTTATAAATATTTCTGCTTAACTAGTCAAACACACTATAAAATCCCTGAAGTTTAAATTGCCTAGTATTTTGACATCCATATAACAAACAAATTCCTCATTATTCTAATTCTAAACAAACAGATTTTTCTTGTTTGTAGGTAGCTTTTTTAAAAATTTAAATTCATGACTATGAGAAATTCTTCCCCATGCCCACCCCTTTTAGTACCACAGTGATGAAAGCTGGCACACAAAGGAGCATTATGAGCTCAAAAACCAGATTGTACAGGGGCAGGATGTATTTCACGCTTTTATTTTGGAGTCACTTCACCTCCATCTAAATTTCTGTGCACTTGTCCTAATATATCTTGTGTCCAGGAGCTTGGAGAACTGGTGCTAATTTGATAGTTTCAGGCCATACGTAAAACCTTCACAAGTCGGTTCGGCTCAGTGTACCCTGATAGGTTGCCCATTTGAGAGCAGCTCTTTATGGGAGAGGCTTCACTGTAGGGTCATTTAGTGCCAGCATTTTTGTTAGCTGGTCAGTGTAAGTATTTCTTCTCCAGTATTTAATTGCAAAATTTGCAGGAGTCATTGTTAGGCATTTCTCTCATATCTCATGGCATTGTTTATTAGGTCCAGTCTCAACTTTGCTGGATGCCGACTTCACAGTGGGGTTCAACCTGTTTATGGGAGGGGACCTGTCTTCTGAACCAAAGAGCTGGAAACCTTTGGCTTTGAACTTCATGTAGGATTGAGGTAGAATCACCATGGATTTCCTATGACAGCCTACAGTGTGGGTATGGAGCCTGCCTTTTGGAAAGTAGGATGATGGGCAGTCTTGGAGTAACCTGCCCCTTGCCTGTGCTGGCTGCATTCTTGCTGTACTCTAAAGCTGTAGCGGTAGCTACCAGGGAGCAGCATGAGAGGCCAGGACCCCTGTCATCAGGGTGAGATAACACCCTGGGAATCCTGCTCTGTAAGACAGTAAAGTAAGTGCATCCAGAGTGTAGTAACCTGCTTGCAGTGCCACAGGATGAGGCTTAAAATATCGTGTTTTATTTCCTTTTCTTTCAAAGCCGTTAGTGCCAATACTGTCCTCCAAGAAAACCTGGCAGAATCTTTCTCTTAACTGTTGTCTCTTCTACTGCCACCACTGGTTACCATCTGAGTGCCTGTGATTTGCCAGGTACTGTGCAAAGTGTTTTATATACTCTCTCGCCTATAGACCCAGATCCCCCCTTCAGCAGGTGGATGCCATTCCCCCGTTGTGGATGAAGATGTCGGCTTCTGGTGAGGGTAAATGACATGCCCCAGTTGGCTCTGCCTGTGAGGGCCCAAGTGGGATTTAATCCCAGGGCTGCCAGATGACAAAGCCCCGCTAACTGCCCTGCCCCTGCCTGATGGGAGGAGAGAGTAGACATGACCCCAACTCTGTACAGCATCCCAGAATGCCCTGTATTGTCATTTTTAAATCTTTAAAGTTGTATATGTATATTCTCATCTGTTGAGGATCAAAGCTATAATTTGCAAGTCTCATACCAAATAAAAGTTGAGTGAAAGATTCCAGGATTTAGCAAGTATTTTTCTCATGTTGGTTTGGGCCCTGTAATTAAGTTTCCTGTGCCTTTCCTCTTCTCACCTAGTTAAAGCCGATGTTACTTTTTACATAAATAACCCCCCAGTAGCCCCAGCTTTCCAACTGAGACATGTTGGCTATGTTGAGTTTTACTGGATCTCACTGTCTCATACAAAATCCTGGTTGAAATGTTGGCCCTCTGTTTTCTTGGCTGTCAGGACTTGGACTTAAGTGTTGGATAGGAAATCTCTGTGGCCGTTAATGGGGAGTACGGGAAGGGTGGGGAGAGGCTAGCCAGGGAGGGACGTTTCTCAGCCCATTGCTGTGTGTGACACATTAGATTTCCAGGGCTTCCTTTCTAACTTAGGAAAGGAACAGGGCTGGGGTGTGGGAGGCAGGAGGGAGGCTGCTAAGCTGCTTTTTTTGAGGACAGTTTTGTAAAGTGGGTGTGGTAACGCCTGGGTTCTCTATATATAGCTATTTTGTTGCAGCCACTCATTTCTTTGCTATTATTTATCAAGATGTGCAAGCAGATGATGCTATGGTGGGCAGTAGGGTTTTTTCCTTCCCACTGCTCTCTTTTAGCTTAGACAACTCTTAGGCATGTGTTCTAGGTTTTTCTGTTTGTGGGATGCATTTTTGTCAGTCACACCTCCTCTGGTCCCCCTTATAATGGAGAGCATGATTTTAGAGGATGCTTTCTCAGGCTTATACCCACATAAAATTTCTAAGCTATGGTTTTCCAGCATCGTTTCCACCTTGGGAGTATGTTTAGTTTTTCTGTGTGTCTCTGTACCTGCACATTAACCTTAGAGTTTTAATATTTCAGTCAGAGGATGATTGAAATGCTGGTCTCTTGAAGGTAGGCATTGTATAATCAAAAGGTATATTACATTTTAAAAATTTACAAGTTTCATTTCCTCCTGTTTTACCCTGGGAGTTTCTAAAAGTTTCAGTTTTTTTTCATTTTTGTTTAATTCCTGCCTTTCGAAAATTTCTAGAATTAAAAGAATAGGATTGGCCTGTTTAATGTGAGATTATGGGCTGCTTTTTACCTGATGTATTTTACCCGCTATTATAGTATATCTTTTATTGTAAACTCATAAAGGTAGTACAAAGCTCAGATCCATATTAACGTAGTTGAATTGTGATTTTGCTGTATTATTTTTGGCTGTTTAGTTCATGTCTTCAGTGTTGATAACATTTCAAGTTATTTTGGGGAGAATACTTTGAGAAGGCAGATCTCATGTTCAAAGGAGCAAGAACACAAACTGAGTTCCCCTGTTGTTACTGCTTCCGCACATTGGCTTATCTTCCTCCCCCTCCCTCTCTCCTTTCCCCTCAGCCTCTCTGGAGATAGATATATAATTTACATACTTTTTGTTTCCGAACCTTTTGAGAATAAGTTATAAATGCGAGGATGTCCCTTACATGGTTTGTTACGCATTTTCTAAGAGTGAGGACATGCTGTTACATAATGATCAAAATTGGGAAATTAATTTCGATACAACATTATTATACAAATTTACTAACTTTAATATAGCTTCATCAGTTGTCCCAGAAGTGTCCCTTTTGGCAATTAAAAAAAATGTGGTTCAGGACCACATAATACATTTAGTTGTTGCAGCTCACTGCAGCCTGGAACTCTGGGCTCAAGCTATCCTCCTGCCTCAGCCTCCAGAGGAGCTGGGACTACAGCTGTGCCCCACCATGCCCAGCTAGTTTTTAAATTTTTGTAGAGAAGGGGTTTCACCATTGCCCGGGCTGGTCTTGAATTCCTGGCGTCAAGCAGGCCTCAAGCAGGCCTCCCGCCTCGGCTTCCCAAAGTGCTGGGCTTACAGGTGTGAGCTCCACGGTGCCCAGCTGTTTCCTTTAATTTGGAACATCTTAGCCTGCCTCCCTTCTCACCTTGATATTTTTGAAGATTACAGGGCGGTTATTTTGAAGACCACCCCCTCAGTTTGGGTTGCGTGGCTCCTTCTGGCTAGATTCAGGCCGTGCGTTTTGGCAGAAGGGCTATGTCCCTGAGCATCGCACCTGGGAGCGTGTGGTGCCCACTGTCCCACTGTGGGCATGTTCGCTTTGATCACTTGGTTCAGGAGGTGACTGCCAGGTCTCTCCACTGTATTTGTCCCCTTGTGATTAGTCAGCATTTCATGGGAAGAGACTTTTGGGTTATGTAAAATCCTCTTCTTTTCCCTCCTTCTATTTGCTAATTGTAGCATCCATTGCTGATCTTCGCCTGAATCAGTTATTACTGTGAGATTCCAAATGATAATGTTTTTACCTTTGTCATTCCTTCTACATTTAGTTGATTTTCTACCATAAGGAAGAACTTTTCCTTCTGCTTGACTTGTTTGTTTATAGAAGTATGGCCTCATGGATTTCTGTTCTATACAATGAGTTATAATCCTTTTCTATCATTTAGTTTGATGCTCAAATTATATGAGATTTGGCCAGCAGGAGTCCCTTTGTCTTTTGTGACCCACCTCCATCATTTTTTTTTTTTTTTTTGAGCATTTTCTTACTTTCCGGTACTGTAAGCTGTTCCAGGCTTATCTTGTACTTTCCTTGCCCCAGCCCTGGGATCAGCCATTTCTCCAAGGAGCCCTGGTTCATTTTAGCAGAGAATGGTATTTAGAAACACGATCTAGGCACTAAGCATGCTCATTGCTACAGAGGTGTCATTGCTTCTAGAACCTCTCAGTGGACAGAGCTAGGAAGTGTGTGTATGTGTGCACACCTAGATATAGGCACATGTACAGAAATTACACATATGCACACAGATTAAGATCTCTCTCTGCACCTATCTGTCTGTAATAAAAACCAAGTGTTTATACTACTCGTGTCTCCAATTCCAGTTCAACACCACAGGGTGCATTTTAGTCTCCCCTTTTGCATATTTGTAATTCTCTTCTCTGACAGTGAAAAACCTGGCTCCCTTTATCCTCAGTATCTTGACTTATTTACTCAGAAAAGCAGAAAGTGATTTCAGAATGCTACCCCAATACCCTGGTGATAAATGAACCTCCATCTTCAAGTTTAAACTGTTCAGATCAGCAGTTAGTGGTCAGCTTCTGTTCAGCTCAGTGCCGTGTCAGTTAGTCATCCAAACAAAACAGATGAAGTCATGCTCCGCAGCTCCCCAGAGGCGTGTTTAGGAAAAGAGCTGCCAGACTCCATCAACAGCTTACTTTCTGGTGATGCTGAAGCACCACATTGAAAAACCGGGAGTTACCAGGAAAGAAAAAGATTAATTTCTAATAGGTAAAGTTTATGAAAACTTATGTTGTGGGAAAAACAGTTTATCATCTTCATCTCAATGTAGGAATTGCCAAAGAGAAGAAATGAAAAGGAAAGTGTCGGGCTAATGACAATGAATAATGAGGTGTCTGCGTGTGAGAGATGGGATGGGAATGAGGGTGTGAGAGAGGAGGACGGGTTGGGAGGATCTTTTCTCAGGAATCCAGAAAGTTCCGCAACTAGGGGGAGAAGCTGAGTTCACATGTTGGAGTAAGTCATGAGTCATGACTTGAGAGAGTGTTGCTGCCCTTCATTGACTAAATATTTCTTCCCAGAAACCACCTGCAGTAAATTTAATGCAGCTATGTTTCTGCTTCAGTGTGGGATTTCTGGGAAGTATGTTTGTCTACACTCAGTTCCAGAAATTGTGGAACAGTGGGTGAGATTGTATGTGTCAGGAAAAGTGTTTGCTGGTCTGTGTTTTTTTACATTAAGTGATGACATGGAACATAGGTCCCTGATTTTGGGAGACAGTCTCAATATCATATATTGTGTTTTGTACTTGCCATAAATGTTGTTAAATTGTGTTCTGGAAAATTTGGCCTCTGTACTTCTAGAAGCCCTTTCTTCAACTACACATTTTAGCAAGAAAGAAGAATCATAATTTGCTTATTAATATTTTAAGAGGGGAGGCTTTTGATATTTAGAAAATGTGGAGAGTAAATGGTTGGGGGAGTGGAAATGACTTCTGGGTCAGACGTCCTGGGGAAAGTGTTTAGGCTTGATGGAGATGTTCTGGAATCAGTGGTGATAGTTGTATACATTGTGAATGTACTATAAACCACCGAATTGTACAATTTAAAGGGGGTGGATTTTATAGTATGTAAATTATTTGTCGATAAAAAATGAAAAGGTCATGGCTAAATTTGTAACATATTTCAGATTTTGAAATAGCTTCAGCTGTTGAGTGTTTACTACATATCAGCTACTTAATTTTCATACCTCTCGGCAAGGTAGGCAGTGATATCCAATATTATATCTGAGGAACGGAGCTCAAAGAGGTTTTTTGACTTGTTCCAGATCAGGTAGCTATTAGGGACAGATACAAGGTTATTAAGTGCACAGCAGTGTTCTACTAACGGTGGGCTCAGGGCTCTGGGTCGGAGCAGAGTTTGCCTGTTGGTGGTTTCTCCTCCTCTAACATGCATCTCATACTGAGGTCTTCTGCTACATTCAGGGGAGTTTTCTAGTCCCCCCCACCTTTTTTTCGTGTTAGTAGAAAATGAAATCACTCCTATATGAAGGAGTGGATAAGATGTGATCAGGATAAGATTTGATCAGGCTTCAGTTGTGATTTGATGGCATCTGGAAATTTTGTAGAAAACCGTGGATTAACTTTTCAGGAAGTCTCAGTCAAAAAGAAAATGAGAGACTTTGCTTCCCTATAGATTGTTTCAGACTTAGTGATGTATTTTGGGATAGTGAAGAGCACAGCTGAAAAAGTTGAAGCTGATGATACTTTAGTTTTTTTTTGTTTTTTTTTTTTTAACAAATATTCTGGGAAAGTTGAAGGGAGAGGCAACTCTCTGCTACACTCCTACTGAAAATGATTCTAACATAAAAAATAGAAGCCAATTTTTTTTGCTAGTGCGAGTTTTATATTCTTGAATATTGGAGTCACCTCTGCTCACTAGCATATAGACCGAGACATAGAGTACGTTGTTAAGACTCTAAAACAGAAATTGTATTAATTTGCATAAAATCACATATGCTCTGTTGCAAGAATTTTCATTGTGCCTGTTTTAGAATTGAGTTGACACTTCATACAGAGTATTCCAGCTTTACTTAAAAAGAGACATTTCAGAAAGAAGAAGAATTGTGTGGCTTTGAAGTTAGTTTTGGGCACAGTCCTTGAAAGAAATGAACCACTGAAGACTTTTGTTTTTTGTAGCATTTTGAGACCTTCTCTTCTGATTATGTACATTAAAAACACGTAAAGCAGGTTGTGGGTTGTCTGCTATGTAGAAGGCCTGCAAAGGGACCAGAGGTTTGAGGGAACAAGAGCCTCTTAGCACAGTGTATCCCTCCGGGTGGTAACCTTTTTATGATGTTTGGTTTGTCATCTTTGTTTCCGAGTTTCAAATGCCTAGCTCAGAATTACTTAGCACTTGAAGTGGTTTTTGCCTTCAAAGGACTTTATGGGCATTATTTAATATACATGACACTGTAATGAATGAGCCGTTTATCCTTTGAGCAGTGTCAATATGCCAGGTAGCATACAGCTGGATAAGATAAAAATAATATTCTGTCCAGTGGGAGTTTATAGTCTAAAGAGGCAAGATGATTAGGCGGATTCTCTCTTTTGGCCTCTTTTAAAAATGTGCTGAGGAATAATGTAGAAATTAAAATGATAAGAGATGATCAACTAACTCAAGTCTATCTAATTGAAATTGCCCTCAAGGTGAAAATGAAATTTGAGATGTTCTTAAAAAGACATAGAGTACTAGCTCCTATTTATCACACATTTATTGATACACTATTTTTTGTGTTACAGGTGAGGATTTTGGTGAGACTAAGGCAGAATCATTCTTTACTCATCCCTTTCTACCACTGAAACTCCTCTTTTTGTTTGTATGGTCCAAGCGATGGTGCTTTGTAACCAAGGCCCCACGCAAGTCCCAGACACAGGTTTCCCAGTTGCAGCCCTGATGAGTCCATCCTCTGTGGCTGGGCCGGCCTGCAGGGAAACTAGGACTTTGTGCCCCGTTGGCCTCTGCAGCCCCCATCACACACCCTGCTGTGTCCCGTGCTCTTGCACCTGTATGTCTGTGTTTGCTGTTCTCTCTTCTCGAGTTCCCTTCCTGACTCAGCTCAAGCACCCTCCTTTTGGGAGGTGTCACTTGTTCACTTTGTCCCAGCCTCCTGGGGCCAGTCTGTGTTGGAGTGGCACCTCATATAGGACTGGATTTGGGCACTGATTCCATTGGGTTGTAATTTTTCCTTCACTTGTGAGTGTGAGCTGTTGGGGCCTCTGACCCCAGTGCAGGCACCAAGTAGAAGCGAAGTAAATGCTTGTTATGATTTACACCTGTGGTTCCTTAACTCAGACTTTATCAGAATTACCTGGAAAGTTTTAAAACAAAATACAGAATCCCTAGAGCTTCTGATTTCGTAGTTCTAGAATAGGCTCCTGGAATCTGCAGTTAAATGCTCTACCCCTGAGCTATACCCTCAAGCCCCTGGAATCTGTATTTTGAAAAAGCGTTATTGGTGATTGAGATGCACAGCTGGGTTTAGGGACCACTGAGTTATGCCAAGGCACCTGTCTTAGCTGTGGGTTATGGAAACATGACCAATTTTGAGTAAGGTGAGATAAATGCAGTTTGAAGAAATCATTCCATTCACACATCGGAGGAAGTGGAGAAGGTGAATGCAGTCCACTTATGATTTACATGCTTTTTGAAGGAGAAGATCCTGGCTCATGGAGGAGTTTCCTACTCTCTGAACAGACTGAAGGCACAATTGGCCCTCCAAACTCTCATTTGAAGTCACTTTGTTGCCATAGAGATGTTATGTAGTGTTGAGGGAGATTAGAGAGATCCTATCGTAAATTATCAGAACAGATGGCTTGTAATTTAACACTCTCCTAGCCTGTATTCCTTGTCCTGATACTTGAGAACATTGAAAATATCAGTTTTTACTTTGTTCTTTTACCTTTAAAAATGGCAGAGTTTGTATTTTGTGAGACGTAAGGTGAGCGTTATATATGCCACATACTCCGTGCGATGTGGTGGTGGTGTAGGTGGGGGTTAGTTAGAGCGTTTTAGGAGTGGCCTACTTAACTCTGTTTTTAGAACCCATGTGTAATTTGTTACCTTTTTTTTTAGTGCCACTTACAGATTTCATACTCTCCCTTATTGTTTTAATAGCACCAGTCAGATAATTTTTATCTCCTGGCTTGATAGTAATTGAGATGTGGTCTCAGATCTTTGCTTGCAGGAGGAATATTATATGGTCATGCAGATTTGGGCAACATGTTCACTTCCAAGTTGTTTTTATATGTGACCAACCAAATAAAGGGTATTTAGAAGGAGATCTCTTTGGAATTTTTTCTGTTTTTCTGTTCTAACCTGGGACTAATGTGTAACTTTTAAAGATGGTATCCTTTGTTAAGGACAATTATTGTGTCTTGCTGGGAGCTGCATCTTGATTGCAGCTCTGGTAGATACACACACACACGTGCATACCGTTGCTTATCATTAACATTGTGTAGATGACCAGAGTGGGCGTGTACCTCAAACACTTCAAATTGAGGAAATGATTATTCTATTAATGTAATTAAAAAACTCAGTAAAACTTACCATATTTTTTAAGTATTTGTGGTTATGTGTATATTAACATAATTATTTCAGATTGTTTTATTCTCACATGCTTAAGGTATTCAAGAACCTTAACAGGCTCTCCCTACATACATTTTCGTAGGCCTCATTTCTCAAGTGTCATACATTAACAGTTATTTGCAAAGGAAGTTAACCAGTAACTTTTCCAATCTCCAGACAATTCCTGGGTTGCCCTTGCGTGAATATATGTTTTAAAGCGAATCCAGACATTCACAGTAGTGAGTACTTCCCTTTGACTCCTTCTCAGCCCACATAAATACTTTTTACTAGCCTACGCTGCCTATGCTGAGGGTGGTTTCTGAAGCCACTCAGCAGTGGGACACAGAGGTCAGTTGTGAGCCTGACTCTGTTGGCCGTAGTAATTCCTCCATTACGATGACTCATTCAGGTGACTGAAGTCCTTTGACACTTCTGTGTCAGCGCTAGAGATTTTTTTGGTAAAAAGTACCTGGTAATTATATCAAAAAGCATCTGAAAAACAGTCTTATCAAAAGGGCTTAGAGCCTTTGTAGGAGCAGGGGAAAAAATGTGGGAATGAGCCATAATTTCTTTGATGAGCATGTCATGTGGTACAACAAGGTTGACTTGAGCTCCTGGTGTCTGTCCTGAAGCAGAGTGGGCGAGGTCCAGCTTGGAGAATGGGAATCAGATTGCCCCGTTATTGAAACACCTGGCTTGAGGACAGGCTGTTTGGTTCTGTAAAACCACACGTCGGTGGTTGTGGCAGTGAGGAGAGACCGTGTCTGCTCAGGATTCCGGTTTGTATAGAGGACAGAAAGGCTCTGTTGTGCCCAGTCCCAGAATCTCATTTTCCTGAGATTGTTTCAGACAGTTTTAAACAATGACCTCTCAACCTGCTGGATTTAGAGAGTCAACAGGTGTAGCTCTCCATGATCTTATTTTTCATTAGTCTGAAAGTCTAAACTTTTACCTTTGGTTAGAGTTTTGTTTCTCTCAGCTAACCTGCTGACATGTGTTGGTGTGATGGTCTTTTCCCTCTGTTATTGCCTTATTTGTCAGGAGGAATTTCATCATTGGAGTGTGAAATTCAGCTTTTCACATGTAGGCCCTGAAGTGTCACTGTCATTTTGCCTATTGAGTTACTTTAAAAACACTAAGGGCATATGAGGCCCCTGGGAACCATGGATCTGGAACACACACTGGCTGCAGGAGGGATGGCCCAAAAGGGAACGGCCGGTCCGTGGACGCACAGGGGTTGTGGAGCTGGCCGTTTCCCAGTACAGGAAGGGCATTCTCCAGAAAACAAGTGCATCAGAGCAGTCTCCCCCATCTGCACTGCCCCTTTAAACTTCCCTGTAGCTGTATTTTTGTTTTATTCTTCTTCTGGATTCTCTTTCTTTCTTTCTGAGGCTCTGTGTCTCCACAGACCCTTCAGAGGAACTTTCCTCTTGTTTAGGAGAGTGACTCACCCAAAGGTCAGTGTCAGCCCCAGCCCTTCCCAGACAGAGCCAAATCTGCCCAGAAGTAGGCTCTTCTCAAAGGCCTCTGAACCCTATAAATAGCTGCTGCAGATGCCCTCCTGCAGAGCTGTGTTAACTCTTACTGTGGTGTCATTCTTAACCTTGCGTATCTGGGTTTCCCGGCCTCCAGGGGCCCCGCACTCCATCCAGACCTGCTGAAGTAATGAATGCCTTTCTTTCCTAAGTGGACTCCTTCTAGTTTTGACCCCTCTTTCTCATTTCTTCCTTTTTCCTGCATTCCTCTTTCTTCTTTGACACTTAAGAGTGACAGCGCCACTCAAGGCCACTGCTAGCCAAACTTTACTAGAGGCAGTCAAAGTTAAGTTTGATTTCGGGGGCAGGACTTTAGGGGGATGCTGCCTGTGGAAAGTCTGCTAGATTCTGCATCACACTTAACTGCAGATTTAAGTTGGGAGGGAAGTGGAACTCTCGGCAGCCCCCCTTCTTTCTCCGCCCCAGGCCCCCAAGGCTGAGCCCGGTCTTCTGCGGGTCCCTTCTTGTTTCTCTCATGAGCCTCTTCTCATCGTGGCAGGGTCTCCTAACTCTCTCTCTCTCTGCTTGATCCTACTCCCCTTTTACCACAGTTTTATCTAATTTAAAATTTGCATTTCATGCTGATTCTCATAAACTTGGCTTAGCAAATAAACCTGATGGTTCTACATTGGGTGTAATTTAATCCCTTCTCCTAAGCTGCGTGGCATATTATTCTTCGAAAAACAATTTGGCTCATGGAGGCCTGAGCATCATGTAATTTCTTCTCGATGTTTTATTTTCCAAGCTATGATTCACATTGAGGTTAAGTCTCACTCTTAGTTGTGTCCCCGGCGCCCAGCACACACTCAGTGCATAGTGTTTGCCGAATGAATGAATGAGTGGATAGGAGGTAACTATTGAGTCAGCAAATTTGGGCTAGAGGCCCGGATGTTTTTATAGTATAATGTTCTCTCCAGTAGAAATTGGGGAGAGGGGAAAAAAAGGAGGAAAGGAGAAATAGGTTTTTGCAGATGGGGCATGTGCGTGTGCGTGCGAGCACGCGTGTAATATGGATGTAGGCAGCGACGGAGACAGGTGGTTTAAGTAGAAGAAACTGCCCCTTTTCTTGACTGGCTGTGTTCACACTGCTGCTATCCTTCTGCTTACTGCTGTTTACTGTTAATAATTAGTTAAGTCCTCAAGCTTCATGCCTCCGGTGCTTGGACTTGGGTCTTCTATGTAATCTTTCAGTTTCTAGATTGACCAAGCTCACCTTGGACCCTAATCAATATTTGCTGACTGATTACTGGGTCTGTTTAGTCACAGTGGAGGGTGAAGAAGCATCCATCAGGTTTCCTTTGAGGTTTAAGATCTAGTTGCCTCTGAATGTTCATATGTTAACAAGTCTATTTCCAAATGAGTAGATTGTGGAAAGATAACTTTGAGGGAAGAGAGCATTGGTAAGATTTTCTAAGCTCTTGGGAATATTTTTATAGGCACGGTTTGTGTAAGCCAGTTAAGAATGTTCCAGGTCCTGTCCTGTCCCCCCTTTCCCATATTTCACTGCCATTTTTTGGGACCTCGCCCCAAACACCACTGACTCCCACCCCCAGCTTTATTTACATGAATCTGAAAGCAGGCCACAGGGCCGTTTAAAATCAAACACATCAATATGAGGCCAACCCAGTTTTTCATAAATAGGTCAAGTTGTTTCTACAAAGTAGGATTTCAGAAACACTCTTTAAAGGAAAAGTATTTTAAGGAAATATACCCAGTGTTTAAATCTTAACCCTGTTGATAGAGCCCGTGATAACACTAGCCCTAGAAAATGCTGATTTCTGGGGCCTGCCTTGGAAGAACTGAAGCTTGCCCCAGACGTTACTAAGGGGGAAGCCTCCTGCGGGCCAGATGTGGTGCGAGGCCCAGGATCCGTGTGAATGAGAAGGCCTGGATGCCTCCGTAAGGAGCTCTGGTGCCCTAGAAGCAACTCAGTGTGAACTGGCATCTGGAGGAGACATGACTAGCAAGCAGCCTTTGCCTCAAGCCCAGTTTTTTGTCCAGTGGAACAAGTATTTTTGCTTCACCTAACTGCAGAACGTTTATTTCTTAATAGAGACTTAAATCTCTCCCCTAAGTTCTTTTTATTGATGATTGTACCTTTCAGTCTCTATATGGGAATCCACTGATGATCGTGTGACGCTGGCAAGTTACTCAAGCCATAGCAAATCAGGAGGGGAAGATGCCAGGGTGGGGTTTACAAGGTAGTTCTTCAGAAGTATCTGAGAATAGATACCCTTAAAGAATGTTAATCATTTCTGGCATGATCCTTGGAAAAGTTTCTAGAACAGTTTGAAAAGAAGCCTGAATAGCTGTGAAAACTGGCTGCGTTCACAGGTGTAAGCATTCACAGTCTCACACCCAAATATGTCATCCTGAAATCAGTGAAATGCTTTATCTCTGATTTCACAGGCCTTATCTTCCATGAGAAGTGGATGTGCCATGTGTTTAATTCATGAGCGAGTTTTATGTGCTGTCCACACAGCCTAATGCAAGAAACACACTTTAAGAAAAGTTTTCCCTAAAGCCCCCCAAAGAGGGAGATCCCACATAGGTGAACTAAATAGAGACTCTCTGCAAATATATTATTAAAATAGATTTTAAAATATATTTTTTAAAATAGGAGATTCCCCAGTGAATCTGAATATTTGACAACAGAATGTGACTTACACAGCCTGGTGTAAATGTGTTTATTTTTTCCTTGTACTGTGGTTGATTTTCAGAAGGATTGATGTCCAGTTTATTGTTTCCCTGCAGTAGAATGACTTGCTTTGTATTGCTCTGGGTATTATTTTCTAGTGCTGGAAGTGTTTATGCGTGCATATCTTCTTCCTGTTCCTTCTGATTTGGAATTCTGCCCTTTGAGCTGGTGTTCAGTTTGTCAGACTTTATTTGGCTTTTTTGACTTGGTGGGTGTGACGGATTGATTTATGCTACCATTTGCAGTTCAGACATTTCAATTCATGTTACTATATGTCCCTGTATGTGACCATCTTTTTCATTTTAATTACTGATCTGTGTTTCAGCCTGCATTTTGGAATAACTACATTGAAATGTGAATGTATTGTTGGAAGTGCCAGCAATGGACCCAAGTCTGTCTGGCGTTCCCCTTGTCCACTGGGTGGGGAGAGAGCTGTGTAGCAGGGAGGCCTTGCCGACTTTCCCACACACCTCTGACAGCCAGCTCTGGTGTGACCTCTGTGGTCACAGTGTCCTCAGAGCCACTACTTACAGGGTTAGTTTTTTGACCACTACTGTTTGATTTTAACTTTTTAATTGGGGTATTTGAGGTGAATGCATGGTTTAAGTTTCTTGTTCTTTGTGTTGGACAGAAATAAAGGGAAATGTGAGATGTCCTAGTCTGCTTTTGTTCATTAACTCCATTATGTTCTTAATGGGCAATAAGACTGACTTTTTTGCCTCTTCTCTTTAGGTGGAAGGTTCCCTATTTTTATTTTTACATTACATTCTTCCTTATACAGTTTTCTTCAATAGTATAAGAGCTTTGTTTTTAAGAAAGTGCTCCCACATTTCCATTTCCTTTACTTTTGTAGGACAGTATCGTTTCTGATGATCACTAATTGGTATGTCTGAATACCTCCCCTTTGATTCCATGTATTATCAATAGTGGCTGAAATAAATAATTTTGCTTCAAAGATGGAAAATTTGGGTTACTGTTCTCTGGCTTTACCACTGAGTCCCAGGAAATAACTTGCCCTGTTTCATAAAATCTTATATATTGGTTTCCCTTGTGGGTGATTATCAAGTCTTTGGTGTTCTTTGTTTTAATCAAATGGAGTGCTTGAGTTATCATAAAACGCATGTCAGTGAAATGCAGTGTAATTTCTTTGCCATTTTTCTGTGCAGTGGTAGTAATAAAATTATTTTCTAAACCTCTTGATTGTGATTTCTTGTATTGGATTCATCGTGAGTTCTCAAAAGAAGGGATCACCCCCCAGTAGATTGAAATGTACCTTTGGAAAATTAAAAGTGATAAGTACTTGCATTTTAGGATTAGCTTGAGCATATCTGTAAGTTGATAGTAAGTACTTGGATCATACAGTTTTGTTGTGGCTAGCTGTAGAGCGATTTGGTAATTAGATGGAGTGTTTTCGAAAGGCTGTTTTACTAAAAACAATGGTAGCCAGGTAGGCAAAAGAGCAAGTCCATTAGAAAAGCAGGGTTCCAGGTGATTTGATGGAAAGCAGGTGAAGTTGGAGAGAGGGGGAGGTGAAGGAGATAGGAGGGTGTGAAATCAGGCCATTTGTCATGCATTTAGGGAAGTGACTTATAGACCTCCTTCATACTCCTCCGGGGATGAATTTTTCTGTATTTTACCCAAACCAGTAATCTCTGTTGTTATAATGTTTTTTTTTTTGGAGAGGGTCTCACTGTCACTCCCCAGCTAGAGTGTGGTGGTATCATCGTAGCTCACTGCAACCTCCAACACCTTGCTCAAGCTATCCTCCTTCCTCAGCCTCCCGAGTGGCTGGGACTACAGGCACACACCAGCTAATTTTAATACTTTTTATAGAGACGCGATCTTGCTATGTGGCTCAGGCTGGTCTTGAACTCCTGGCCTCAAGTGATCCTCCTGCCTCAGCCTCCCAAAGTGCTAGGATTACAGGTGTGAGCCACCATGCCTGGTCGTAACATGTTTTGAAAGACTAGTTTTGTATTAGACATATAAAAGAATAATAGAAAAGTTCTTTGTGATAGCTTTATAATGTAGATAATAGTTAGCTTTTTTCTTTTTAAATTAAAAATACAATGGAGAGAGTGTAGTAGCTTATATATACTGTGGTTAGAAAGTTTTGGTTTTGTTTAAAAATTTGGTATGTATGTTTTGCTTTCAGTAATCTTTAGCTAGTCACTGAACCCTTCACCCTTCAGTTTAACCATTATTTAAAACAATCTTTGGTGCTCAATCATGCATCGTTTGCTTAGCATCTACTATGTGCTAAGCAAAACCTAAAAGTAAACCTTCTCTTAAAGTTGATTTCAGGTTTCTGAAAGAGAATATTATATAGAGAGAAATATATTTATCACATTTTCAGCCATTTACATTGAAGATATTTGAACAAAATGTAAGTACCTATTCAGTTTTAACTTAATACACAATTTCAGCATTAGATAAAACAGATGAAGATGGGATATTAACAACTACAAATAATGAAAAATTATTGAAACTTGACTCAATTTCACCATTCCAAGTCTTAAATTATATCTAGCCTAGCCCTAAAACCAAATATCATGGAGTATTTGCAGGGGTTGGGGGTGGAGGATTGGAAATTTTTATAATCCTAGAGTGTTAAAGATACTAAAAATGTTCAGAAGACTCAACCAAACCTGACTTGCTCAAGAAAATAAGTAAATCAAATATCTGGTTTGTCACTATTTTGATTTGCATGATCATAAAGAACTAATTTATATTGAGCAAAAACTGTATCCATAGCAAATTATTACACTGTTGTAAAAAGAATCAAAATATAATAGTTGGCCAAAAATATCTTGCCATCATGAGAAAAGCCTGTTGGTTAATTCTCTCATTGGTCACTGTAAGTAATCTCTACTTTTGACCAGCACTACAGGCATGCAAATCTAACTTTTTCAATGTTCGAAAGACTCTAAAATTGCACCATTTAAGGTATTGCTGGCTAACTAAACTTCGTAACATTGGAGCCTAGACCATAAGCTGATGAGCCTGAGGTCAAAGTTAGGCAACTCTAACTTACTTAGGATAGTGAAGGACATAGGCAGAGACTAGCCAGTAGCTGTTCTGCTGTCTTGTCACTGGTAGAGGTGCAGGTAGAAATCTGCAGAGATGGGGGAGGTAGCTCCGGGATGACATTCTAGTGGACCGTTAAGTGATAGTGTGTCTGAACCCCGCTGTGTTTAAGGACTACTTAGTTGCTGTTCCTGGGTGTTTTCCAGTCTTAAACTTCTTCCCTGGTTATAAGATTTAAAAAACAAGAGAGAGGGGAAGAGGACAAAGGGCAGGGGGAAGATGATTGGTCATAATTAGATATGTGGGCCTGGAGTAGCCTTTCAGCCAGTTTGGGTTGCGGAACTCTGCTGGGTGTTTCTGTGGCCAGTTCTGTAGCTACACGAATACATTTATATATGCTCTACTTTCCATTTTTCAAAAGTAATGAAAGATTTTCTTGCAAACAAGGTGTAACAGTCCTCTAACTTATATTTTGGGGAAAAAAAATCACACCTACAGAAAAGTTGAAAGAATAGTACGGTGAGCACCTGCATACCCTTTACCCATTCGCCACCTGTTAACTTTTTGCCAACCTGTTATCTCTGTTTCTCATGTTCATTGGAACATTAGTAACCAACATTAATAATTACCAAACTGTGAATTAGTTTTGCTTGAAGTGAATATCAGTCATGTTTTAAAAAGATTGTCTATATTTTTGTTTTCATTTGTCTTGAGGGTTGATTTTGGGCTTTAAAAATACCTCCGTAAGTGGATAGCCAAGCAGTGTTTGCCTGTGAGAAGTAGGACATGAAACAAACTTAGAAGTAGAAATGCATGAGCAAATCTAGCCCCTTGGTTTAAATCGAGTAAAGTTCTAAAGTAACTAGACAGCATCACAGAGTGACAGGCCGACTTGTCATCTCAGGAGCAGCGGCTTTTGTCTTCGGGGTGACAGTCACCCTCAGATGTCATCAGGGTGTTGACTAGGTATGCAGAGTAATTCCCTTGTGTTGCAGAACTGGTTTAATGGAGCAGGACATGTAACAACAGTTGATTATGCCAAAACACAAATCTAACAGAACAGAAACACATGAGGTCACAATAAAAGGAGGGATGAAATCAGACCAGAGCGTGGTGGCTACGCAGCGAAGTGCAGAATTAGAGGTGAAGCACTTCGTAGCATCACTGAGGCGGAAGGATGTTTGAAGACCACTGGGTTCAGTTAAGCAAATGGGTTTTAGATGGTAGTAAGTTGAGGGATAAGAAATCCCATCCTTAAAGGAACATATGTTTTGGAGGTAGAAGCATGAATATAGCCAATTACAGTATGCAGCAGTGACACAGGTGCTAGACTGAGGCAGGTACCACATCCTGGAGCCTGCTGAGAGAACAGAGTGGACTGTATGGAACGGCTGGCCTAGACTCAGGTCTTGAAAGACCAGCAGTGGAAGAATGGTCAGCTCACCCACCCATCCCTTAATGGCTTCCAAATCTTTGCAGGCAGCACAACCCTTTCCAGAAAAATGCTTGTTTAGGAGGAAACCCATCATTATCCATAGGGAATTATCAGAACTGTTATGGCCAGGTGTGGGGTTGCTGGGACCTCTTTTCTGCTTCCCCTCAGCCCTTAGGAGATCCAGGAGCATTGTTTAAATTACTGAACACTTGTCTCAGATGCTCAAATTGGCTACATTCTTAACTAGCTCTAGGAACGCTAATAAAAATCACCTTCTTCGCTTAAAAAAGCAGTAAGTCCCAGGTTTACCCGCTGGGACACTAGGAGACTCAATTAGGAATAATTAGGTAAGGATTGGGGACACCCTTCATTTCAGTAAGAACAGGATTGTAGCATTCCACACTTAAGGCGGATTAAGAGACCAGCTTCTCCCATTTATACTGGTATCATAGTTTCGGTTTTCTGTGTTTTGCTTATTGCTAATTATTAGTAAAAGCAATAGCACCGATACAAAAGCACAGAGGTTTTGTTTTGCTTTGTTTTCCACATACGAATTAGAAATGTCTGTCTCTGTGACTCTTGTCCTCCTGTATTGGTCAGTATAAATACAGAGCCACATGCTGTTTGTATGTCTTGGCTGTGCCCTTAAAATACAGTATAATGCTGCCAAAATAGCCAGCAGTGAAAACCAAGGGCTACAAGTAAGCTTACAAAAGGCTGTTGTAGGAAAGTAAGACAAAAAACATGTCTGCTAACCTTTAGGGTCACTAAGGTACAGATTCTTCATGTACTTTTTAGAAAATCCACTTTATAGTGCTGCTGGCTTATGGACGAATTAGCTCGAGTTGTTAACAGTTCCCACGTTGAGTGGTACATGCAGTTTGCCCTACGTTTTCAGGACCTGACTTAGTTAAGGCTCTTTTGGTTGCTGGAGCAAAAATTTATTTTCAGAGTATAGGAGCCTCTCAGTTAACGCAAGGGAGGTGGGTGTTATAAACCTGCCTCACCCCAAGAGGAACTGCTGGGAGTAGAGACCAGCAAACCCCAAAATAGCTGCTCTAAGTTTGTTTCTGTTTCCTGTTTCTCCCTAGGGGTCTACTTCATGCCTGCCTGCCTATCTACCCAGTCAACTTTACCTCACTTCCACAGTTCAAAAAAAAGGACTGACTAGCAACTCTGAAAAGTTTCAGATTTCTGATGGTCACAGTTTGGTCTGGAGTCCATCTGCTCAGCTGTGGTCAGAGGCACACACAGGGCTGCTGGCCTGAACCCTTGCCTGAGAGAAGATTCTATGGTCCTGGTTAAGAACTTGTTCTTTGAGGGCTTTCTTAGGACCTTTTCTCTAAAGATAGAGATCTGAAAGCCAAAAAAGTAATAATGTGTCCAGAGTAAGAGATTTTAGCCAAGAGTTAAGACTGATGAATTTGGATGGGAAAGAAATTAATTCCATCTTTATTTTCACGGACCTCTAATAAAGTACAGAGTTTCCTTCAATTATGAATGCAATACAGTAGTTCTAGTAAGTAGCATCCAGGACTTATCACCCATGGATGCCCACAGATATTTTCACATTACACTGGTTATTGCCGATCTCTCAAAATATCATTCATCCTCACCGCTGCATCAAAATTTCAGTAATTACTAGACTGACTGTTATGTCTTTTTATATAATGTGTGGTAAAGATTCATACATTACTTTTAAACCTCCTGATTATTATTTTTTAAAGTATAATTGGCTTTTCTGTTTGTTTACTTTATGCACTTAAAAACAGAATAAGTTTCTGCCATGAGTTAGAAATGTACTACTCCCAAAAAATTGCTAGTTGGAATTGAGATCACAGTTTTCTCTTTATGACTGTCAGGATTGAAATGTTTTCTAGTTTTCCAACTTCCTTTTAGTTTTCTCCATTCTTTACTTAGAACTTTGTTCCTTTCCACAGTTTCTATTTCCTTTTATCCTTTAATATCTTATAATAGGTTTCATTTTTTGTTTGTCCTTTGCGTAAATTTTACGTTTTTTGAAGCTGAAGATTCTAGATCATTATAGTATTAACATTTAAAGGTATACCAAGATAAAACTAGATCTTGGAGTATAATCTCAAGACGTGGAGGCACGATTATGATTTGCAAGCCTGTTTCTCAATGGTTAGGAATTATGGTACTCAGGTAAGATTAAGTTCACTTAAATCTACCTGGACATTTTAAATACAATTAATTTTATCACATTATAAATTATACAAATATTCTGGCAACTTCCTTGTATAATGTAGCCTATTTTTAGTGTATCTTACCATAAATCTATTTAGTATGAACTTAGCGAAATTTATTAGAGTCGTGGACATGTACAGGATACCTAGGCTATTGGGTGCTGGGTTGGGGAGACACACCTTATGAAAGAAAAGTAATTCACAAAATGTCATGCTACAGTGAAAGTGTGTCGTTTGCATTGGAAATAATGATCTGTGAAGAATATCTAGAGGTTAATGCATGTTGAGATAACAGATATCAAGCATAGTTCTCATTTAAAAATACATTCTATGTCAATTCCTTATAAGACAGGGCTTAAAATTTTCAGTTCATGCTTTTAAAGATGATTTTAAAATTTGGAAACACTGAACTTTTCAAAAAGTAACATTTTTTTTTTACTGCCAAGTGAATGGAACGAGTCAAAACATTTAATTCTTCTTTAAAGCATAGTTACTTGAAATTTTGGTTTTAACTTTTGTCTTTGTGGCTATTGAATATTTAATGCACACATTTACAGAGTTGATATTAGTTATATTCGTTTTAGAAATGAAACATCTGACCATTAAATTTAGTTTTTACAGGATTTTCTTAGATAAGCATAGCCTGTTCCTAGGTACTTTGTGTGCCCAGCTTTGCACACCGTAGCTTTTGTTCCGAGGACCCTGCCCTACGGTTTGAGAGACCTAAGACACTTGTGGTTTGACAGCAGTGAGCATATGAGTGAGCCCATGTGAAGCAAGTGACTTATTCTGGAATTCACCTGAGTGTTGAACACAAATTCATGTTAAATACATGGGAAGATTTTTTATAAACAATCACATTTAAGTTTTGCTTTCAGTGGCTTATGTGTCACAGGTTTAAAGGGCACATTTTAATTTTTTTGGATAATAATTGGGGTATGAGCAGATATAATGGAAATTTTCTTCTTACAAGAATTTTCAAACATGAGAGGTCTTTTTACTGCCATGTGCTTCTGGCATTTATGTGAACTTCATCATGATTCTTGGTGTCTGCCCCGAAACATGCCACACTAGGATCGCACCATCCTTGCTGGGAGATTCCAAGGACAGCCCAGGATCCTTGCACTTTTAGGCCTGCTGCCTGGGGTTTACTACCAGATAGGAAATTTAAAAGTAAAAACAAACAAACAAACAGTTGACAGAGGGAGAAGGTGGGGGAGAGAAAGAATGAATATTGCTGGACTGACTGCCTTCCCTTCCTTGGCTGAGTCCCAGAGCCAAGGACCCGTTGGAGAGGAAGAATCGATCACTCCTGTTTCCTGCCAAGAACTCTCCTGCTTCTCCTCAACTACCACGCTTGGGTCTGGTCTTCCTTTTGATTGCTGAGTATACTGACTGCACAAACGAGAGGCTGCTTTGCATATTTATGCAAATTTAAGACTTTCTTTGGAGTGTCCACAAGCCCAGTATTTCAGACTAAGCAAAAAAAAAAAAAAAAAAATTAAAAAAACAAAATCAGCCCTGGCTATATCAACATTATCTAATTTTGCCATTTTTATTATTTATATTTATTATTCACCATTTAATTTAGTATTATAGATTATTGCTTGTGTGCGTGGCTTATTTTGTTTTTAACAAAATACTCTTCTATTAATACTTATGCTTTTCCTAGTTCATGGAGAAATTCTTTATTTTCCCACTTCTTTCAACTATTCTTCCTTAAAAATACCTCTTTTACGGCAGAGATTCCATTTGGCCCTTATTGCTTTCGAGTTGCCAAACAGATGCAGCCAAGCTGTATGTGCGGTGCTGAGACCACACAGCAAGGACTTTTCTCTTGGTGCCCAAGTTGAAAAGGGAGGTCATTTGTAGGTGACGCTTTCACTTAAAAGGGAAGAAAAAATGAATAATGTTCAAGTTTACTGCTGTAGAGATGTTTGCTAAGGTTCAACTTTAGAGGCCCAGGGTTGTCAATCTTGTGTTCTGGCCACGTGTTAAGAGGCCTCCTGTGGTGTGGTTAAAAAGCCCCATCTCTGCTTGGTGTTTGAAAAGTGACACGATGCTGTCAAAGGTTGATGCTTTGGTAGCTCGGCATTCTTCATTGACAGGCTGACCATGTAATTTATTGTCTAAACAGAGATGCTTTCAAGAGTGAAAGAGGGTGTTACTAAAATTATTCTAGAACAGTAGATGTAAACTGCCTCTGTCGAGCCAGGATGTGTGGTGACTGGACGTCCCTGACCACGGTTTCACAATTTCAATATACAGAGGGCAAGAGTCATGTTTGTGACTCCCAGTGATAATTTTTTTGGCTTATCCCTAACTTGGATAAAATGATGTTTGATTCAGTACTGGATCCATAAAGGCGCAGACAGTTAGCCAGGAAGAGTGGTCAGAAGGGATGGTGCTGAGTCAGCAGCTCCTGCCAATAGCGGGCTGTTTAGAAACAGACCTACAGCACATTCAGAGGAGCCCCCTCCCCTTAGCCCTCGAGTGGCTGAATCTTTCATTTTGTGTGTGAGCTAAGTGTGACTCGAGCTGTGAATCAGGATTTGTCAGCCCTCGGGACCTGGCTTGCATCCTAACCTCCTTTAGAAGAGCTCAGAAGGGGGTCTTTGTACTTCCCCCACCCCACTGAATCACAGAGAGAGGGTGGTGAGAAAGCCTTTGTCACTGCCTTGCCCCGTGGAGTGAGGGAAGAGTTTTTGGTCACCCTCTCCCCAACTGCCCCCTTCGGGTAGGTCTGGTGTCTCAGGATGAGGAAAGAAATCCTGTTTAGCAGTTAGACCCGCCGAATAAAGCCCTGGTGACTTCTTTACCATATGTTAGAGGATTTGTTCTGTATTTGTTCTTAATTGTTTTGTAATGCCTGGTTGCAATTTTAAAAATATCTTAAAAATGTATTCTTTCTACTTTCTCTGCCTTCAGAATTCTTAATAGTATGAAGATTTAAATAAATCAATAGCAGTGTGCATTCAAGTATGTTCTCATTCTCACAATCTGGAATTTTATACATATTTTAAATTCACGTGATTTTCAAAGATGGGTAAATTAATGATTAACTGTAATATCGATATGGTAGAGCTTATGTATTATAGTCCCTAGTTTTCTGGCACAACCTCTTGAAATAACCTAGATAAAAAGCTGGTTACATGCTGATATTTTCAGTCTGCGTGGCCTGAATTTCCAAACTGATCATTTTTACCTGCTGCCTGGAGCTTCCTATCCTCATTGGATTAAAAAAGATTATTTTGAAGGGAATGGGGCAAAAGAGGATAAGTGACTTTACCCCTCCTTTTTTTTTTTAACTGTGCTAAGAGTATTGTGTTAAATGAAAGCTCTCAGTATTTTTACCTAAATAAATAAGGTTTGTTTGCTTTCTTAAAAATATAACCTAAATTGTACTTTTGTAAGAATCTCATTTTTAAATTAAAAAATAAAAAAGGTAGGGCATGTGTTGGAACTTTCTGATCTTTGAATATGAAAATACAGGTAGATAGTTTTAATTTTCTCTTGAAATTTATGATTTGAGTTGGCTTGTTTTCTACATATTCTAAAATATTTCATTTTGTGAAATCTTTCAGAAAAAAGTTAAGGTACAAAGAATATGCAAGAAAATGGTGTTCATACACATTCACACTTAGAATTTTCCTTGGTTTCATTATGTGGATTATAAAAAATAAATCAAGAATGGAATATTACAATGCATTTTTTGGGTTTGATTCTTCTATTATCTCTATTTCTCAGTCTCTTACCTTTTTGTGGGGGCATACAGCTAACATTACATCCTTTTTCTTAAATGATAAAAGACATCTTATTTAAGGGGCATAGAATGAATGTTGGTATTTTCTACAGATACCATATTTTTCTTGGCTGCCTTAAAATGTGTTAGAGAACACTGAAAAGGAAAAACCCTTCCAGATACTGGTCTGGTTGAAATTCTGTTAGTGCTTCTCTAAAGGTTTTGGCATTTTTTTGAAATGAAGGTTGGAGTGGGCTGCTTCATCCCGGCACAGACAAATTTGTGCAGTTAGTTATCGGTCACCATCGCCTGTCGTTGGCTGCCCAGAGATTCCTGGACTGGCCCTTAGAACCTCAGAGTCTTTCTGTGGTCTGTCCAATCTTAGAATCTGGGATTGTCCTCGTGCCAGGTTGTGAGGGGGTGTGGGCAGCCCTGTGATCTGACTCGGAGTGTTTCTAGGGGTGCAATCTGTGAGATGGCGCTTGGGACCACTCACATGGGACACATGTCTGTGGGTGCCCCAGGGTAGATGCGCTGCAGAAACCCCTTGCTGAGGGCCATTTCGGTGCCCTCTGAACTCTCTGGCTTCCCACTCCTCACTTTACCAACAGCAGGGATATGTAAAGACAGATTAGAGGACTGTGGCCAAGTTCAGAGTCTGAGTGGATAGCAGGAGAAGTAACAGGGCACAATGGAAAGACAGGAAAGTTAGAAGAGTGAGTTTCATGTTCTGGCTCTGGCACGTGGGCTCGTTACTTGGCACGGTGGCTGCTGTGTACTGGGCATGCGCTCCGTGTGGGATAAGAATGAAAGAGCTCAGCTTCTGTGGTTTACATCCATGTGGAGTCCACTACTTAGCCTTCCCTGCAGATTATCTCATTTGATCCTCCTACTGTCCCTCTGATGTCTGGATACTGTTTTCTCCATTCATAGATGAGGAAAGTAAGTCTCAGAGACATTAACCTACTTAATTTGCTTAAGGGTCACAAGGCTCGTAAACAGAGAAGTGATGGGGTCTAGACCTTGCTCTAACTCTGTACTTAATGTGTTCTTTTCTTGGTATTGTATTGCCTCTCTTAAGTTTCAGTGTTTATTCCAGCTAAGCTGTCAAATCATGGGGTGTGTGTGGGGAGGTATGAATAAGGTATGTAGAACAAAGTATAATGACATATACCTGGAGGTGCCACCTGGTTAAGATGGCACAGAAAAGAGGAGATTCTGAGTGTCAGGCAGATTGGGTAGGAGAAGAGTGTGGTTTAGGGCTGCAATGGAAACAGTGGCCAGGGACCTGGCATGGGGGACCCCTCCCTAAGCAGAGTGTGACTTTGAGCTTCCCAGGACACAGCCTGTCTGCCCCTGGCTGGAGCTGGCTGGTGTGTGTGATGGCCCAAGGTAGGTGGGCACCAGGGAGGGGTCATGCGCAGATCCACACAGCCAACCTGTTCCTTAGTCCGTGACTTCCCCGGCCTCCATCCCTGTGTGTGTGCCTAGAAGTGAGTGTGTGGTCAGTGTCTCATCAGGCAGACTCTGAGGGACTGACTCCATGGCACAGATGAAGAACCCTGAAGTTGAAATCCCTTTTGGCATTTACCTTATCATTCCTGATGTGTATTAGTGTGTTTTGGTCCATGAACTTTGGACTGTGTATACATTTTTATGTTTACAGCCTTTTAGGGAAAGTTGTCCAATTTTGGCTTCGTTTTCAAGAAACGATGTGTGGTTTCCTCTTTCCAGTCATATCCTTAACAGTTTTCTAGGGCTCGTGGCAGTCATACAGCTTAAAGTTCAGTAACTGGAACACGTAAGCTTAATATTTATGAGAAAAAGGCCTTGGGAGGTTTCTTATGGCATGGAACAGCAGAAAAGGTGGGTGGAAATAATTGTTGGAGTCAGTTACGTTAATTGTAGTAATTAGCAGTTTCTTCAGCCCAAGTAGAGAAAGCACCTGTGAATTGGGGTGACTTTGTCCTTCTTTCCATAGACCCGAGGTTCATAATTTGAGGGCCATGAATGTGCTTTATGGTATCTATTACCCCTGAAATTACATGCAGAAACACCTGTGGGCATTTTCTGAGGCAGCGGTTGAAAGTGTAAGTCGAACTCAATGTTAAGAATAAGTGCCACAGGCCAAAGAGATACCTCAAACTGGAAGGGAGGACTTTTCCTAAATATAAACATAACCTTTTATTTTAATCACCATATTCCTTATTTTTAGTCTCTTCTGTCCTAACCCCTCCACCTCCACACTCTTTAGAGGTTGAAATCTCTTTCTCTAAAACTTTATCAGTTTATTCCAATTTTGGCTGTTGGTACCAAGCATCCGGAATTGTTAAAGCTCTTTCTGCTGAGCTTTTGAAATACGTGCAGAGAGTGATCCCGCCCCTCCCGGCTTGAGCCCTTTAACGTCCCCACTTCCTCTCACTGTTCTCTGCTGCTTCCACCCTGAGCACTGACGTGGACCCAGAATTCTGGGTCTGACCTCATAGAACTCGCCAGAGTGTTTAGTTCCTCCTTTCCTCTTTATCTTCTTTTTTTCATGCGGGTCCTTCCTGACTTGTATTTAAAAAATTAATATTTTCTATGTTAAGCATGACTTCCCACATGCCATTGAATTTCATGTTATTACTTTTCAGTTCTTTCTGTTGAAATCTTTAGATAGTGGGTTTTTTTTTTCCTTGGTTTTTTTTTTTTTT